>JABFQI010000038.1:0-19931 GCA_022816925.1 Trichacis sp. ZL-2020 | reverse complement strand
ATTTGATTGGTTTTTTTCTTTCTTCGTTTTTGCTCTGGGCGTGGCATATATGGCTGTTGACTGGAAGTACCCGTACACATGTGAAAATATAATATTAATATTGATATGAACGTACATGAATTCATATATTGTTCTATGTTTAATATTCGATACCATAGATATTGTATAGTATATGATACTTGTGTATAGTATTCTTGAAATGTAGTGATACGTCAATATACTTGGCCATCAATATATTATATTTAAATATAAAACTAAATCATTGAAGGTTCGGCATTGATCGGTGATTATAATATGACTAAATACGGAGAAAAATATTCGATTTCGCATTAACTCCGTAGGCTGTCACACATCACCCTACAGGTAGGACTGAGGAATGATTTATAATGACGGAAGATTTATTGATGCAACATCGAAATTGCGCCTTTAGTTAACATATTGACAAGTGTCAGGAAAAAAGATTAGGGCTGTAAGTCAAAAATTCAACAAATTGCATAATTCTGAAGTTCAACTTCGTCTCCTGTCACAATTACCCGGGTTGACCCTATACAGTTGATCATTTTTTATTATTCCAATTTTTTGAAGACATTTTTCCATTTAGATGATACTCCGCGGAAATGCCTTTTGCGATTGAAATTTTCAAATAACAAAAATCAAATGAGAATTTAATAGTTCCATAGAAACATATTGATGACTGCATAAATGACATATTTATAAAGCGTATACACAAGAGTAGCTTGTGTATACGAGTAACTGAAACGAAGGGAAAAAAGGTATAAGATGTTTACAGGTGATCTAGGTTATATCTAATCTTTCATTTCCAGTGTGATAATAGTATGAATTACAACATGTTACCCAAATATTATAGCTGAATAGTTATTTAATAAAACGTGGCATTTTTTCTCTCAGCTCCCATCCGGGCTTAGGACCGGCAACTATTCACTTTTCATCACTACTTTGTATGAAAAATCACAAAAAAACATTGTTGAGATCATTGTTCTTGTATTTCATTCTTTGAACGAAACATTAGAATTTTGACAATTTCATACAAATAAATTTTCGATATCACTGTCACATTTGTTCTCTACGAAAATTTATTTTAAATTACATAGTCACTGTAAACCGATATTATGGAAAGATAAAAAGCAGGCAGCATTAAAAAAATTGTTCACCTCACTTAGATTATGCTAAACAATACTGCTGTCTTTATTGCGGTCACTTAATTATCACTTTTCATAGAACAGAGCTCATAACTGCGATTTGCCTCCAACTCTTGTTGTAACATGGCTAGCTATAACTTAGTGGCTGAAAGTAAAAGCGGTATAAGCTAAATTATTTTACATGATATCACTATCGAGAATCATATTTTCGACTGGTTGAGAGCATAGCGGAAATCCATGTTCCGATAGAATTTGTATCATGTTAAAAAGTATACGCAACAGGTGACGAAAGGCGGCGATCACATTCGGGTAATTATCGCGTTTGCATGCGCTCACGCGGGAAATTTCACCTGAGTATGATCGCCTTTTTTTGCCACTTGTCACGTGATATAATGTTGTAAAACGAGTTTAAGAATGTTTCGCCAGTTAGAACGGAACGGAAATTTCGAGATTCAAAGTAGCAAGATAAAATTTCGCAAGCACAAACAGGGCTAAAACTTGGGGAAGATTCTCTCGTGCCGTTTTCAATTTTGCAAATCAATAATTCTACATGGTTCTTGAATTGTCGATTTGCAATACACTAGACTCGCATGACTAGATGGTCTTACCCATTTCAGTTTTATAGTGTAACTTGCAGCTTTTGCGGGCTAATGTTTTGCAGCTTTTTAGGGCTGAAACTACCGAGAATGCTATCTTTCATGAAAAACTTGAGAAAAATCTGTTGTATTGGAAATTTTTACAAACCGTTATGGTGTATGTTTGTAATAACTCTTGTTGATTGAAAAAAAAAGTTTAATTTTATGACCTATTGGAAGAAGTGTGCTTACTTGAGCAGATTTGACTCAGCTCCAGTGAGCTAAAATTCGTGGTTTTATCATCGATCATCCGATACTTTCACAACTTGAAAAGAAATAGATATACTAATATAGTATACAATCAAAAATTTCGTAAGACTTCGAGTGAATTAAATCAATTGCATCATGTGATAGAGATAACTGTGTGAATTATGTGTGTTTGCATAAATTTGAAATTGGAAATAGTGAATCAAATACTATAAGATTATGAATATTTGATACTACTGCGACTGCTACGTCTAGAGTTTCAGTAAAATCTTGCATATAATTCGCAAACTTGGTGATCCCATGATTTTATGGCTCTCATATCTCGATGCCTAGTTTAGAATCATACTTTCGGATGTGCAACATTTTTTGACATATTTGGCATTGTAAAAAGTCGATATGTTTCACTTATTTCGTACACAAAACAAATTAATTTTTAATATCGACAGTTTTATCAAGGAGTTTTTTGGCAATTTTTTTCGCTCCGCAATCGAGTCAAAGTCCATGTTCATGTCAACACCACGGGCGATGGTCTTTGCGTAATGCATAACGTACATTACACAGTTGACATTATTTTTTGATGGCTGCATAGGTCGCACAAGTACACTGCAAAAAAAGTTATTCAAGACGTGTCTTTGTATAAGACACAAAGACACGTAATCACTGTCCCCAGTTCAAAAGTGTCCTATTTTAGCGTGTATTTTTAAAGACAGCTAAAAGTGTCTTGAAAATAACTTCAAAAAATGTCTTGTGGCAAGACACTATTTTTTGCAGTGTACTACTTATTTCAATTCTCATCGCTTTTCTACAATTTTGATTTCTTTTTCGCGGCAATGTTCGAAAAACAATACAAGCAACTCTTTACTCTTTTGGGCATTATTGTTTCTGTGTGCTTGAAAATTTAGGAGAAAATAGCTGGTACTTTTTATATCTTAAATAACGAGACACGAGTGTTTCCCACGAACGTACGTATGAGGAACTTTCCCCTCTTCCGGCCACTTTGCGTTTCAAAAGTGCCATTCACTATTGTATCTCGTTCGCGGTACTTTTTTCTTCCTTAGAGCTTCAGCAATTTTTTAATCTCGACATGTTATTACAGCTCCCGATAAATAGTTTGCAGTTTCTGCTTTACCTACGTTATGTTTCGCGATTGTACGAAAATCAATACCGTAAACCAATCTACTACGGCAGCTTCAATTGCAACATCGTTTTCAAGAGTAGTGAAAATATCTACGTGCAATCTTTGCACACGACGAGATGGAAGTTTGGGTTGACAGTGGGATTCGAATCCATAGCTTGGTCATCCATCTCGTACAATCCAACAATTCTGTGAGAGGCAGTTGTAAAAACGACGAATTCATCGGATAAGGATTGTTACTACATGCGATAGCGGATGCCGTTCACTTGTCCTTCGCTATTCATTGATACATGGTCAAATTCATATTAATCGACCCACTGATCTTCATTGCAATCCGGTGAAACAGGATCTTAGTTGAATGTCAATTTCCCGTTGGCGGAAATTTCATTACCTCCGAAGTCGTATTCCATAACGTCGATCCATTTATAATTTTTGTCAGTTTCCGAAGACCAAAAACTTTCATCGCATGACTTTTTTATCCGTATACATACCATCGTACTCGTCCGCATCGCCTGAGAATTTTGCTGAATCCTTTTTTCTCACAGTTTTTCCTTATTTTTTTAGGAACGCTCCTCCACGTACGTTTTAAAGCTGATAGGCTGCTTCGTCTGTAACCGTATTATTAATGCCGGCAGCAAAATCTCGTAAAATTTATGCACCTTTTCTCCGTGCTTTGGCTACCATTCATCATCACGCACGAATGTCCAGTGTAAGCGTTCATTGCTATCTGCGCCTGCACAGTCAGTCCACACATACAATTTGCAAAAATCTTTGTTTGTTTTCTTCAATTGCGTCTGTATAAGATATAAGTACGAGTCATTCGGATTTAATCCGTCAGTTTTCTTTCTGTACAATTCTGTAAGCATCTAAGTGGTGTTGGAAAATGCTTCTTCTTCAGATTCAGTTCTATTTGTGAATGAACATTCGATTTATAGTATACGATTGTTGCCGATGAGTCCATCCGGCGAGACTCCCATGAATTTGCATACCTCATAGATAAATGAACCACAATCGTTTCCTTTGATACTACTGAGTCTGAAAGAGTCCAACTTGGCTGTCGGTTCTGTATTAATACCCTGCATCAACGACGGTGTTGTTAATTTGTCTAGCAAAGCCCCGAAAAAAAGAGTGTGAGTTGAAGTCACTCCTGCTGGATTCCACTTACATGCGTAGCCAATTTTAGAGGCTGTACAACGGAATTGCTTGATTATGTGCCATGTAATAGATGTGCTTTGTCCTATAGTAGTTCTCAGCATTGATTCCTGTTGTTCCGGAGTTGTTTTCAGATCATTGAACTTATCCTTTTTCTTCTGTTCTAACAATTCTTTGGAAATTTTTTCTTGCTGAAAATCGGATCCATAAAACTTTTCATTCTCAAGAAGTTTTTTGTGCCGAGGACGTTTGCAAGCTCGCTCGCCTTCAAGTTGTGCGATTTCATGGATAGTTTGCTTGATACAATTTGAGCGTTCCCTCCGTTCATGAAACTGTACTTTAAATGAAAGTGGCTTTCGTTTTCTAATGCTTTGATACACGTAAGTAGAACTGCTGAGTGTTCCAGTGACGAATACTCCTTTGCAACCCATTTCATACTTGCCTCTTCGAGTAAAACGCAGGCGTGTATTGCAGAATTCCTCAGTCACATTGTGTCTAATTCCACCAAGATGGTCGTCTCATTGAGTAGCAAAGTTACGCGATTGTCCCGCAATCTATCAATCGCATGATTGACAGATCATGCCTAATCAAAAATCAACGAAAGGCGTGGTACTGCGCCAGTACTGGCTACTATTTTTGCGGTACTGGCAATTGGTACCGGCTCAGTACTGGCATTCCCCTGAGATAACGTTTTTCTGTACTGAATTTCAGTAATGGCACTGTATTTGATATCACTACTGAATATCGATATCGACATAGGTACTGACGAGGTACAAGCACGAGGTACAGTACTGACGAGGTACAAGCACTCAATACGAGCTCAGTACTGGCATATCCTTGGAAAGATTACGTTTTTCTGTACTGAATGTCGGTACTGGTACAGTACTTGATATAGGTACTAAATATCAGTATCGACACAGTACTGCAGCATTACTAGATATTACTCAAAAATTTATTGCTGGTCATCTAATCCTGTTATATATTGAACAACAGTCTGCATCCATCCGTCATATTGAAAAACTCTTCGGAAGACTGAGATTGAAATATATAAACTAATCTTAATTTTAATTATCATAATCATTGCTATATCAAGCACGCGATCACAAAAATCCGGGCAAACAAGAAAATCCGCTCAGATAGAACAGTGAATTCTCGAGCTATGCAAAGCTTCGTTTCCCTGGCAAAGCCAACGCGACTGATTTCGGTCGCGTTTCGGTCGCGTTTCGGTCGCATATTTTAAATCGTAATTGAAGCCTTAAACAGTGATGAAGGTTCTTGAAACTTGGTGGAATAAAAAGTATTCGGATTTAGCAATTTATGTAAGCATCGAATTATTGAGAAATAACTTTGAATTTATTGAATTATCGAAATAAACAAAGTCTCGTCGTAACGTTTGTACTTTATATCATTATAATAGCGCCGAATGAAAAAATAGCTCCGAAAAACCTGTGCATATAATATTTATGGAGTGTTCAAAACCATTCGGGGCAACAATTTTTTCCTGAAAAGCCTTCGAAATTGTTCAAAAACGAAAATAAAAAATTATATCCACGGATCATGATACCGGTAATAGAGAAATCGGTGGCTCCGACATTTTCGCCTGCAAGGGTTCTCATTTCTCAAAATAATTCTCGCGCGCGCATATCCGGCTGCCGGCAGCGATGGGATCTCTAAAAAAGAAATCACAGCTTTTGGGCAAAGGGGGAAATGACATGGTATATTTATGGGGTGCGCGCGACGTTCCGGTGATTTCAAATAAGGGAAATCGAGAATTAGCATACCCTTCTTGATGAAACCGGTTTCCGTGAGTAACGGGCCCAGAATTTATAGACGAGTTTACCGATCGCTGTCGAAAAGTAAATAGGCCGGAAGGAAATTAACTAACTACTTTATTAAAATCATGGCGTGTAAACTATTATTTTGGGAATACAAATTGTTAATTTAAATTCATAAGAAATTGATGCAAAATTGATAAACACAAGATGACCAGTCGACAAACAATTAACATTAAAGAAACAAAAATCAATTCATAATTTGATTGAAAATATGCAACAAAACTTTTCGGAATGAACAAAAAATTGATTGAAACAGATTTGAGAGGTTGAGAGTAAAAAGCGGACAAGTGAGAGACAGATATATACAAAACTCCACATTTTCTGTCCTTACTTGTTCGGTTTTTACTTTCAGCCTCTCATTTATATTATTGATAAAAATTCAATGAAAATGGTGTAACTTCTCGATTTGTTGATTTATTTATTCTTCGATCGAATGTTTATCAATGAGTTTTTTACAGAAATTAGTGAATCTCGTGGAAGTCTACAATTTATTTTAAATTTTGAATTCCATGAAACTTCAATGTTGTGTTTTCTTTCTCTCCGTGTAGATATTCTACATTTTCAATTAGTAGCATTTTCACTGATCTAATTAGTTGTTCGGTAATCTTTCATACATTAGTAGAATTTGATTGGTTTACTGAAAAATTAGTATCATTTCACTAATTTGTAAGTGATTTGGTAATCTACTATTAAATAAGTGAAATACATTCTACCTACCAAATAACGTAGTGAATAATTTCTATACCAGTTACACTCGACTCCCGCATTGTTATCTCCCGCGTCTTTACTTTTGCCCGACTCTTTACCTCCAGTTCTCCCCGGCTCTTTACTTTTTCAGCGTGGCTCTTATGAAGTAAAAAGCCAGGCGTTTTCCGTCCCGACCGAGGTAACAATGCGGGAGTCTAGTGTACTGAGTTTTTATACTATTATATTAGTAATAAGGACTCTCACTAATTGAAATAATTGAATATCTACTAATTATTGAGTCGTTAGATCAGATATAACTAATTTAATGGTAGATTACCGAATCGCTCATAAAAAAGGTAGAATTTCATTGATTTTTTAGTCATCTAGTGAAATTCTACTAATTTAACGTGAAAGAAGTTCGAATATGCATATAAAAGTAGATACTTACTAAGATTTGGAACAAATATTACAAAAAAAACCATCTCTATAGTTGATTACAAATTGCTTGAGAAATTTCAGTTTATGGAAAAATATAACAATACAATATTGAGAATACCACATTTGCAACCAAATTGTATTATAGTTTCTTCCCTAAAACCAAGAATACACGAATTACGTGCGAAAAACAAAAAAACCTTTGAAAAAAACATGATAGCTTTCCACCACAGGGTGGAATTGTGCAAAATATGTTACTAATTTTTTTATCTGAGTGACATAAAAAAAGATATGACGTGTTTAAAAAATATCCCTCAATTTTTAACACTTTTTAACAGTCACTTTATAACAAACGCGATTAACAAAAAAGCCGGGAATAAAAATTTGTACAGAAACGAATTCGCAACGATAATATATTATGATTTTTTTTGTCGAATCAAAAATACGCGAGTTTTGCACGAAAAACTGGAACAATCCTTAAAAATTCAAGATGACGGCTTTTCACCGCTCGGCAGAACAATGTAAAATGTGGTTTTTGGCTCGTGTACTAATACCCTTTCGAAAATCATAAGCCGAATTTGTCCTGCAATTTTTTCCCAGAAAACCATACACCCCTTACTAATCTCACAGGAAATCCCTGATCTACCACCTGCAGCGAACACTGCAGGTGGCAAATCGACTGAACTGATATGCATTTCGGAAAAAGATTCGGTCTCGAAGAAGTGGCCAGAAAAATATCAAGTAAATGCACATTATCTTTTGTCCCGGGTAGCAATTTGTTGTATACTGCGGTTTCCAACAACTCTCGAGTATTTTTTTGTCCATTTTTTTCTAAAACAAAAATTATCTTCCAGAGTTTCATTTCGAAAAAATTTTGTTGTTGTTTTATCTTCCCATCGTTTAGGTAAGTACCTATATAATTTTACAAAAACTGTCCAATTTTCGAACTTTTGATGAATCAATTCCTTCAATAAATTTGCGAAGCTTTGTTTAATACAAATTAAAAATCCATAACCCCTGGTTTCGATAGGATGATAAATTGTTCATTTAAACGTATAAATTATTGTCACTTACAGAACTCAGAAGCCTCTTTTTTAATCAACAATATATTATCAAACAAATTAATCTAGCTCACCAAACCTACAGGGTTTGAATGAAAATAATTTCCCTGTAAAGTTTTGCAAATTACAAACCTACAAGTTTAGCAACTTTTGAATATGTGAAAATATTATTGTAAATTATGAAAAACGAATGAATCATTAACTAAATGATTATTATTAATAATAATTCAATAATTAAAAATATTATTGTTAATATTCAAAAATGTTATTGTAATATTCAAAAATTTTACAATAAACACATATATATTAAGAAAAATCTCCTAAAAATTTATTGCTACTCGCGACAATTATTAAATCACTAAAATTTTTATTTTGGGGAATTTGAACTGATCTCAATTCGTACAATCCTCTGAACTGTACCTCTGAAGCAATCGATATTAAAATCATACTGAATATTTAAAGAAAAACTATTTAAGGCTAAAAAATTTCACATTCATCTGGTTTTTATTAAACCTAGGAATACATATATTAGGGCAGGTTCTTTTCAAATTTATTGAAAGTTTTACGGCCAGCGAAATAATTATTTAGAATCCAAATAATGAATATAAAATGATATTTCAGATCAAAGAAAAAATTTTTGCCTTCAATGAAGATTTAGTACATTGAGCAATTAAAAGACAGTATGCAAAATTTGTAAAAATTCTTGCATTCTGAATAAAAATTAAATTAAAGGAACATCTTCATTCGAAAGTTAATTAACAATCATTTACAACTAGTATGTCAAATGGGTAACCTTGATAGTGAAATTATAAAATTTTTTTTTTTCCATTTTTATCTCACAATGGTTTCATCGATTTTGGAAATTTTTCGCATCGTAAATTAATCATTTACAATTTTTTATATTCATTTTTTTTTAATTTTGAAAAACTTTGAAATTGTACAGTTTAATAAAAACTTTTGCGGACCTGAAATTTATTAATTGTCTCGAATGGACGTGCGAAAACGAATTTGAATTAAAACTCAATAGTTTAAATACCAAAATTTTCAATGTGGACTAAAGCATTCAATAATTTTTGACAATTCACTAATTTTGATGCAAGTATGGTTAGACTACTCCGTTAATAAATTATTAGATAAAATTTCGGAACGTTTAAACTAATGATCCATATACAGGAAACAAACAGAAGCCAATCGAAGTAGATATCTAGGCAGATTTTGCAAAGCTTCCAAATGTATAGTTGATGATCGAAAAATAGTCGAAACATTTTGACGTTTATTTAATTTTGCACAGGTAATATTTTATTAATATTCCGACTTTTTGTATGTTCAAAATAAAAAGCGTATGTTCAAATGTTTCAAATTATTCGCAATGTTTAGAAAAAACAAACTATTTCTTTTATAAGAGTTCGAATTTAAAATTGAAAATTCAAATCTATGATTTTCTTTTTCATTCATCAATGAAAAAATGGAAGATGATAATTTTAAATCCAAACATAAAAATTGTAATAAATTAGAGTAATAATTTTTCTCCTAGCAAATAATTGCAGCTCGTCGGAAATGTGTAAATATTTTATTGTTTTCTTTTAAAAACTTCTAATCTATTATCCCGAAGTCACCGCGCGCAACTAAATTGCGCGATTGTAATTACAATCGAATAATCATTTTTATTCTCTATTAACACTAATGTAAGATGTTATATTCAAATACATACTTCAATTTGTATCCATTGTACGTAAAAATAAAATGTTTTAATTTCAAATTTAGCCATGACACGTGGGAAAAATAATAACAGTTATTTTACTTTCTACAATTTTTAATTTCAAATTTAATATTCTAATCTGTTATTTCTATTGTTATGTATGAAACATGATAATTATAGATTCTAATTTATAAATTGGACATAGGACCTGCAGAGGAAGAAAATTCATACAATTAAAAGAAAAAACAATTGCCGTAGGTAAAAAATAAAGATAAACTAAGAATTTTTATTTTTCAGAACTTAAAATTGATTACAGGCAATTCACGGTGCACAATAATGTCAATAAGAATTAAATGATTTAAATACAGTATCAGTATATCTTAACTGAACAAAAAGGCAAAGTTTCCGTTGTAAAATAATTATTTTCTTCTTTCACACATTGTGATTTGAAGTATTCCAATTTTCAGTTATCCCAAATGAAAAGTATAGACTTGAATTTTCAATTTGTCTATGAGATTTAAAGAACAAAATTATTTTCATACACTGAACAAAAAACCTATCAAGAAGTCAAAAAAAAAACTTATCGAAAAGTCCTATACCATCTTGCAGCGGGAAAACGATGTGACAAGTCTGAGAATTAGTGGGAGAAATAATCTGACTCTTTCGCAGATGAAAGAATAAAAAGTCTAATATGGTATTGCACTTTTTGTAACACTATTTGCGAGAAAGTCAGATTATTTTAATACTTTCGGCGATACTACTCTCGCACTAATTTTCAGACTTGTCATGCTGTCTTCTCGCTGCAAGATGGTATAGGACTTTTTAGTAGGTTTGTTTTGTTCAGTGTAATATGTACTTACTAAAATTTTGACTGAATTCCAAGTCTCGAATCAAAATGTGTGAACTAGTTTCATTTTCATAAGTTGATTTAAAAAATAAAAATTTTATGGTAAGATTTCGAATGCGATTATGTAATTTTAAGAAAAGAAATTCATCATTTTAATTTCAACGGATTGCGATTTAGAGTCGAAATTCTGAATTGCTATTTTTCATTTTTTCATTGGAAATGAAGTTTGTATATTACAATTTTCAAGTCAAATGTACAATTCATGCAAAATAAAAAAATGAATTATTCTTTCGAAAGACAATATAATTCGAGAAAATATTTGAATGTTTACTCCAAAACTGGAAATGGTACAAATGATAATTTGAAATCTGCAGCCGTGACATTTAGAGTGAGTGAAAATGATCTATTACTTTGCAAGATTTTTAATCCAAAATTTTGAATCTCATAAATCCTCAATTTCTTTGTTCATTCATTGAACACAAAAATTACAGTGTCCAACTTCTATTCCAAACAAGAAATTCGTAGACAAAAAAAATAATTTGAAAAAAATATATAATTGAAGTTGATCAAAATTGACCAAATATTTTAATGTCCACTTTTGAAAATTCCATATTATTAATCTTAAGTTTACAGCGAGAGAAAGAAGTTAAATTGCTAATGAATAATTCAAATAAGAGAATTGTTTACCCAACTAAATCAAAATTTTGTTCGCCGTTAACTTTGGATTGATAATTTAAAATTTACAGAAGTGGACATCAAAATATTTTGGTAATCTCGATCAACTTGAATTAATTATAATAATTTTTTCCGATCACCGTTCTCGTCTGCGAATTTGATGTTTGAGAGAAAAGTTTGCCTCCGTCATTTTGATGTTTGATGAGTGAACAATGAAATTGAGGATTCATGGGATTTGAAATTTCAAATTAAAAATTGTGAAAAGTGATTAATTATTTCAATTTTAAATTTTAAATTATTTATTACATGGCAACATTTCAAATTTTGATGTAGAATTTTTATAGTACCGAATAAAAATTAGAATCACAAATATTATATTTGATTTTGCAGTTTTTAATAAATGTAATTAATTATTTTACCGTTAAAAATTTACGTTCGGTTAAGTTGGGACGAATGAATATGTCATTTCATTCATAAATTCAGAATTGACATTCTTCCTTCAGTTTACTGTAATTTATTTTCAGTTTTTAAAACTGAAATTTTCCGATTTCGATTTACTCAAGTGACCGACGATTGAAAAATTATTATTTGAATTTTCCGATTTCTATTATTTCATAAATAATCGGATTGATTTTTTTCACATCAACTCAAAAATTGTGGACATTAAATATTACGTTAACGTTTTTTGTAATAAAAACTCGTCATAAATAAGGGACAACATTTTTCATACTATTCTATGCTTTTTCAGGATGTATAGTTTTCACTGAAACTATAATCAATGACAATTTTTCGAAAGTGTCACTGTTTGTCCTTTTCATTAATTGAGAACAGCGCAAAATTTATTGTCATTTCATCGTGATGTGTTTTTTTATAAAAACCAGGCAAGTTTACTCTTGGATAACTTTATTTCATTGGTAGATAAATTTATATACTAAGAAAGAAATGAATATTCGGTTTCATAGAATTTCTGCCATGTTTATATCCTTGGTTTCCCGGAAGAACAACTTAACTTCACTTTGACGTAAGGCTCATTTCATATCACACTTACTTGCAATATTGAGCTCTACGTCAAAGTGGAGTTAAGTTGTTCCTCCGCGAAACCACAGATATCTAAAGCTATCGCGAAAATAATTTAAATACAATAAAAAATCGATAATACAACTCATAAAGAAGTGAATTTTTGAATAATTACATATAATATTTAATGTAAGTAAAACACGTGGCACATATATCAACTTATGAACACATTGATTTTTATTGCTTTTATATCTAATCAATTGAAATTGTTCTCAATTAATTTTTTGGCTTTTTGATGCTCGAAATGATTCAATTTTTCTAATTTACTGTCATCGTATCGTGTAAATAAATTTTTATTTTGGAATTGTAGTAGGTGTTTTTGCATTTTATTCTTTCTAGTTTTTGGCAATTATTGAACATTTTTAAGAGAATAAAAAAATTTCGTCGAAAACATTAAGAATTTATGAAACATTCAGGTAAATCACATTAACTCCCACATTTTTATTGTTTGAAAATGAAGGTCAGAAATATTAAAATTTTTAATTCTTAAAAAAAAAGATATTAATTATATTCTCAAAGGGTAATGAAAATGTATCAAATTTTTCAAAATATTAAAGTGTTTACTCCAAAACTGGAAATATTACAAAAGATAATTTAAAATATTGCCATGACATTTGTAAGAAATGAAAATTATTAATTATTTTTTACAATCTTGAATTGCGAATTCAAAATCTCATGATTTGGACCTTCAATTTCTTTATTTATCAATTGAACACAAAAATTGCAGTATCGAACTTTTATCTTTAACATTGAATTCGTAGACGAAAGAAGTAATTTGCAAAAAGTATCATAATAATTGAAGTTGATCGAAATCGACAAAATATTTTTGTGCCCATTTCTGAAAATTTCGAATGATTTATCCTCAGCTTACGTCACAAGAACGAAGTTCAGTTACAAATAAGTAATTATAATACGATAATTGTATATTTCAACTGAACCAAGAAGCAAAGCGTGTACTGGAAAATAAGTACCGTCTTTTTTTCAAAAATTGAGATGTAGTATGTTACGTTTGAATCCGAATACTAAATTTTCATATATTCAATATGAAAAGAATAGATTGGAATCACGAAATTGACCTAAAAATTGGAGGAATTAAGAATCATCATTCTATTCCCTGCGATTTTTACATTAATATTAAAAATCTTGATCTGTAATTTTCAAGTCTATTTTTCGAAAAAATTTTCAAATCGGAATTATTAACCTCCAATTCATGCAATCGGACGATTTTCGTACGAATGGAAAATTTCCGAAACACAACATTATTTATCCTTAACTGACAAAACACAAACAAATTTTACAATTGATTTAAAACTTTCGCGGACCTGAAATTTGAATCGATCGTCTTAAATGAACCTCGCAGAAACAATTTTTAATTACAGTCGAATATTTTAATCACCAATAATATTAATCTTAACAAAATCGTACACCGATTTTTCACAATTAGATCATTCTTATGTAGGTATGAATTAAGAACCTTGCGAGCTAATAATGACGACCGTCTTAACATCGAGAATATATTAAAATCGCGCAAGTTAGAGCTTTTGGCTTCTGTACAGAAGCTCTCCGCAGATATTTGTGTGCTAATTAGTTATAATAAAAGTATTTGTCGTTCATTACATGATATAATGCGATGTGATTCTCAAACTTCGTAGATGCGCTTAAAAAAATGACATTTTTATCATAAAACAAGCCTTTTCTCGAGAATCACAACGTAAAAATATAATATCTCATCAATATGAAAATCTTTATTATCAGAGAAAAGACTCGTGATTGTTATAAATCTCCAGCATAAGTTGATTAGGACAATTACATCTTATGTTTGCAGCAATTAACTAATAAGACCGTTTAGTTAGTTCATCAAGACATATTTCGTTCAGGTGAATCATGGGTCCATTTTTTCTGGGTGAGAAAAATTAAAATAATTATCTTCTGAGAAAAAAGTTTAGAAAACAAAAATAGGAAATTGCTTGCCCGTATCCATTTTAAAATTTCCAAAAATTCACATAATATATGGCTGAGTTGTGACTGGGTAAATGACTGGTTATAGGCCTATTTTGGCCGCCCTCTAGAAGCACATTATTATTGCAAAAATTCAGTTTCATTAGAAAATTGTGCACATTCTTCTCTCGCAAAAACCTTACTCGAAAAATAGTTTGAAAAATTCTTTGCTAAATTGAATAATGATACAACGAATACAGGTAATCATCTATTATTTGAAATTTCAAATCCAACTGTAACGGAAAATGTTTAAAAAACAATATGGTAAACTTTGAAGCATTACTTGTGCGTATTTTTGCAAACTGAATAAGCCTATATAAACATACTCATTTTCAGTTTATTTTCATGTGGCAGATTTCATTGCTTGAATAAGTTTATTCAATTATAAATTCAGCAAATAATAAATTATTCTTCAAAGTTTTGAAATTTTTTATTATATTCAACTGTTTTAATGAACCTTGGGAATTCGTTAAAATAAAGAATAAAAATTTTTTAAAATGTAACAAAATAAATAATAATCAATAAATAATTTAATAAAAGTAACGGAATTCGAAAAAACAGCAAATTACATAATAAAATGGATAAGATTAAAAATAAATTAACTAAAAGAAATGTGTATATAAAGTTAAAATTTTAACTCTTTCATGTTCATTTTTCATTCCGCAATCGTGAAATGAATCTATTTAAGTCCATTGACCGCGAGAACTTCCATCCTGGCAAAAGAATAATATTTTCGTCTAAATTTTAGTTTCCACTTTCCCGAGTAGTTGAACCGGTTCTGTATCGAATATTTGAATGACGCTCGTTTCCCTTCTGCATTCCTTTGCATTGTCTGGGAAGCTGGGATATTCTCTCACACTATTCTACGGCGTTTCCCTATACCCAGCCGGCTTCCCCTTTCCTAAAAAGCTATGGCATTTTTTCGAAGCGGCTTGCGGCAAAACTGGAAATTCTTTTTAAGAGATCCCATCGCTGCCGGCAGCCGGATACGCGCGCGCCAGAATTATTTTGAGAAATGAGAACCCTTGCAGGCGAAAATGTCGGAGCCACCGATTTCTCTATTACCGGTATCATGATCCGTGAATATAATTTTTCAATTTCGTTTTTCAACAGTTTCGAAGGTTTTTCAAGAAAAAATTGTTGCCCCGAATGGTTTTGAACACTCCATAAATATTATATGCACAAGTTTTTCGGAGCTACTTTTTCATTCGGCGCTATTATAATGATATAAAGTACAAGCGTCATGACGAGATTTTGTTTATTTCGATAAATCAACAAATTCAAAGTTATTTCTCAATAATTCGATGCTTACATAAATTAATAAATCCGAATACTTTTTATTCCACCAAGTTTCAAGAACCTTCATTACTGTTTAAGGCTTCAATTACGATTTAAAATATGCGACCGAAACGCGACCGAAACGCGACCGAATTCGGTCGCGTTTCGGTCGCGTGGACTTTGCCAGGGGTAGTATGAACGTCGTGAAACGTATTGAAGTTAGGTACATATGACATTAGTTTAACACGAACGTCAAGTCGATAATTCGGTTTTTGGCAACACCGCATTGTCTCTCGATTTCTCTCGATCTCTTGTCATCGTCATCTGTCAGTGAAAACATAACCTTTCGAATGTTTGACATTCGAATTGTTTTCTATTCGCGCCGAAATCTCGGGTTCGTGCGGTGTTGCCACGTCTATGCATTGAGCAGTTTCGTGCCTGAGAAACTGTCAAATTTTGAACATTTTCTCATTTTTCTAAAAAACTGACCGGGCAAATATAATGAGAAATATCTCAAATTGGAGAGAATTTTTATCCTCATCGGTGGAAATCATTTTTATTGAAATCGAAGGACGCATTGCTGATTTATCGAAAAGTTCTGTCGATTCCCATATGAACGTATGTAAATTTGACATCGATTTTTTCCAATTTTTTCAAAAACCGTGAGGGCAAAAATTCTCAAAAAATTTGGGGATACGTGGAACAACTTCAAAAATCATAATTGAAATTTTTGTGAGAATCTAAGGAAATTTCTTGCCACGTTAATACTACCTTAACATTGAGTCAACATTGATATTAAAAAAAAATTAATAATCAATAAATGTTTAAGAATAAGTCAAAAAAATGTATTAACAAAAGAACCCTCCATTATCCCACGATTTTTTAAATTTGTATCCATTGAATTTTTTAATTGCTATTTCATAATTTTAACACAATGAATATGTCATTCACCGGTAATTAGAAGAAACACCATACATCTTATTGCTTACTTAAAATTTTTGAATAATATTTTTAACATATTCATTATTTTATTATAATACGATCAAATGTACATAAAAGAAGGAAATATTGAATAGAAAGCCAATATTGCACGCTAAATATTTTTTGAATTCATATCTTAATTTTAAAAAATTGGAATACTTTCATAATCGTGATTCGAATTCTATTACATTTTTATTTACTTCCCGAAATTGCATTTTTTAAATTCTATTTGAAATCTATAAGTTCATGACATATTTTGAAATTGCAGTATTTCGACTCTACGTTTTGATTGCTTTTTTAAAAATATCAATTTTATAAATAAATGTTTTTATCGATAAATATCTAGGAACATTGTGAGTAATACATTTGAAAATTATTTCTTCGGAATGACTTTTCGCATGCAAAAGTATGAATTGATCAACATATAATTTATCATTAAAAATTTAAATCACGAAACTCGATTCAATACACTACATTTATAAAAAAAATCATATTCTTGAAAAATTCAATAACTATTGACAAGAATATCTGAAAAATATATAATTGTTTTATGACTTCATTCATTTTTTCGGTTTTCGAAATTGTATCACAGTTAAAGCTCCATTTTCATATTAAATTTTTTAAAATCTAAATTATATTGATGAACTTAATGATTAAATCGACCTGGTGCATCAGTTCGTCTACGACTTTGAAGCCCTTTGTGGAGGAATAGTAAAAATCGACCTAGTTCACTGCGGCAAATTGATAAATTTCAAGCTCCTTCACGAAGAATAATATTATCAAATAGTAATCTATCAATCATAAAATATTATCAGTTATTGAAACATCAATTGATTGCTGTAAAAAAATTAAGTTTTATATTAACAGCATAGTAAATATTATAAACATCGCAGAACGATGAAAATATAAAATTATTCATCATTCTATTCTTTATTAATGATTCGATTCTTATATTTTAATAAGAAATTAAATCTGTCACGTTTTAAAAAAAAATTTGAGTTAATGTTCCTATACAACAAAAATGATATTTTAGATCGTCAATAATGCATAAGATTCCCGTGAGGTTCCCGAGTTTGCGGATAAAATTACCACTAAATTTTTGTTTCCTAGGCATAAGGAACAACACGAGAATAAAACGGAATCCCATGTAACCATCATAAGATTAAATTTCTGTGTGATCTACAGGGGTATTTTGCGAAAATCTTATTGTATTTTTATGCTTTGTGGTTGATATACTCGGTCAGTGCAGAATAAATAATTTATCACGAGGAATAGTGAAAACAATTTCGTACGGTAGGAAATATATAAATACAGAGATAATCAAGAAGTATGAAAAGTGAGTTGTTTAAATTTTAATGCTTCTTATATTACTATACACTTTAATTAATGTATATGTTTTTAATTCAAAAACTTAAGAATGAAACAATAGATCTCGAAAGCATTTATACTTTCATTTTTTTAACCGAAATATTATACAAAATTGGTTTTCACGTAATATTTCTGTCCTGTGTGACATTATGCAAAACGAGATGCAAAACGAGATAAATGAACAATTCGCGTTTTTACTTCGCGGAGAAGAGCTGCGAGTGCGAATCATAAATAGTTTAATCGAGTTGGAAGCAGTCCACGAGGGATATGCAGAATTTTTAAATGAAATGAGGCGCCGGACTGTCGATCGGCAGCCGGCACGAGCTCCGCGTTCCACCGAAAGGGCCCGGAACATAATGTTCACTCAAATGCACCGCAGAAGATAAATTTGGGATAGGGAGGACCCGAATTTCTCCAATGTGGCGGCCAGGAGGAGGGCCTTCGGCGAAGTCGCCGCATTTGTAAACGAGCAGTGCGGCACGCACTATCATTATAAGTTTTTAGATTCATACATTGCGAATTGATTTTGTGTAAGTGATGTAAGTGAACAAATTGAAAAAAAAACGAGAGGTCAAAGGGACTCCGACGAACGGCGTGAGGAGAGAACTGATATCTTGACAGCATCTAATTTTGGAAAAGTGATCAGTTTGAGACCACAAACTTTTAGAGATAGAGTAGTAACTGAAATTTTATTCCCTCCTGATTTGGAACATGTTGCTCCTGTTAAGCACGGCATAGACAATGAGTCAAGGGCCATACGCCAATTGGCCAAAGAAAAAGGCAAGACGATTAAGCCATGTGGGTTGTTTGTCCACCGAGAGTACCCTTTCTTGTCTACGTCGCCTGATGGGGTCATCGATGACGATGCCATCGCCAAAGTGAAATGTCCGTTCGCAGCAAAAGATGAGACCATTTCAGAGGCCATGCAGAAGGTAGATGCGGTAAAATGCATTTTCGATAAAAAGACCCGTCCAAAATGAACACGAAACATCCGTACTACTACCAAGTCCAAGGGGGACTGGAACAGTGTTCCCATACGGTGGTACGGTAATACAAAGTAGTACTACCTATATTTTTCTATTTTCGGTGCTAATATTTATCAGAAATCACCGTAAATTAGCATAAATATTTATAAGAATGCTATTTTTATTATATAATCGATTTTATATGAAGAAAAAAATTTTTTTAATAAAAAATTGGTATCAGACGTATGACGTTATAAAACTTGCATCATTTGCGATCTGTTTTCTCTGTCACTCTTCGAAGTACACAGAGAGAGATAACCACAGCTGTTTACGCCGAATTGATTTATCCATAACGTAATAATAGTAATTCATATATTTCATCTTTTATAAATATTGAAATGAATGTCAATGATGTCTTATTTCTTTTTACAGTGTATAATTTGTGGTTATGAAAAAAATAAAACTCGAAGTTGAGTTTAACATAGTAAGTTACAATAATTATTAATTTTTTTAATTTTTGCAGATCATTTATGTATTTATTTATTTTTCTTTTTTCCTCGTAAGGCTCAATTATTGATTCAGATTTAATTATTTCAATCATTCCGGTATATTTTATTTTGATTGTAACAAGAAACTGTAAATATTACTCGTAACTTTCATTTAAATTTGTTATATTTTTGTACCACATTTTGCTAAGGAAGTAATAAAGTTGTTGAATTTTAGTCGCTTTTAAAGT
>JABFQI010000037.1:0-19945 GCA_022816925.1 Trichacis sp. ZL-2020 | reverse complement strand
ATTCTATCGTATCTCCTGTGCTGTGGCATAGGAGATACGATAAAACGTTCGTATACGGACGAGATACGATAGAGCTGCCGGGGACCAACGATATGTGAACGCAGGGGGGGGGGAATTTTTCAAAAATTTATGTAACCAATATGAAAAACTCCTCCCGTGATTTTTGAGCGTGATTTGGTTCACTTGGAATTACTAGTCAAGTCAACAAATTATTTTGTAGTTTACCGTAAGCTTTTTTGTATTTTTCGATTGATTTTGGATTTCGACCATCCATTTTGTTCGTTATCAAACTTGCTACAATTAATGTCTACTGATTTTTTAAAAAATCATTTGTTTGCGAGAAAATACATTTGTTTATCAATTTTTTGAGAAGAAACCTATAAACAAATGCATTTTCTCGCAAACGAATGAGTTTTTAAAAAGTCTATAGAAATGAATTGTAGAAAATTTAATAACGAACTCAATATATGGTAAAAATCCAAAATTAGTTGAAAACTACAAAAATTTTAACATTGAAAACAGTAAACATTTTCAAACCATGGTAGCAATTACATTTTTTGACTTTTTTTCGAACATTTGTTGACTTGATTAGCAACTTCAAGACAACCAAATCATGCTTTTAAATCACATAAGGAGTTTTCTATGTTTTCTCAATAAATTAAAAAAAAATTTTCCCCCCTCAAGACTCGAGAACATCCTCAAATTTGACTATAATGTGTCAACAGTTCAATGTCCTATATAAACCAATTATTTTCGAAGCACAAGCAGACTTTGTAAATTTTGCAATAAAATTTCAAAAGCGCGGAAGCTGAAAGTTTTGGATCAAAGCGTTCTTATGTGCTGTGGATAAATGAAAAAGATTGGTGATACTCTGAATTTAACCGGAATGTGTTCATTATTCGATAGCGATTGCTAAAAAATCATTTTCAGAGCACGAGCAAACTTGGTGGATTTTTGAATGAATTCGGAATAGCGCGGGAACTATGACTTTGGAAACGAAGAGTTTCGAAAGTCATAAACAGGATACAGACTATTAGTAGGATTCAAAATTTATCAGTGATGTGTTTTTTATGCAATAGTGAATGCGATCTAATCATTCACAAAGCATAAGCCACTTCTGTGAATGTTTAAATAAATCTTAAAGAGTGCAGGAACTAAAAGTGCAAAATCAAAGCGTTGTAGAAAATAATAATAAAATACAGCAGGGTATTCATACTCAAAAATTTGAATCTAATAGGTTCACTGTTCAATCGCCTATGCAAACCAGTCATTTTTGAAGCACAAGCAGACTATGGAAAATTTTCAATGATTTCAATAGGGCAGAAACTGATAGTTTTACTGCAAAAAATGATGTCTTGCCACAAGAAATTTTTTGACGCCATTTTCAAGACGCTTTCAGCTGTCTTAAAAAAACACGCTGAAATAAGACACTTCTGAACTGGAGACATTGATAACGTGTCTTTGTGTCTCATACAAAGACACGTCTTAAACCCCTTTTTTTGCAGTGTTTAAATTCAAGCTTTTTAAGACATGAAAAAATAAAAAAAATTGGTATAATACTCAGAATTCGACACTGCTGTGTTCGTTACCCAATAGCAAATGCGGACTCAACATTCTTAGGGCAAAAGCGAACTCTGTGAATTTTTCAATGAATTCTGAATAGCGCGGAAACTATAATTTTGGAATCAACTCGTGTAGAAAGTCATCAATAATGAACAGAATATTGGCAAGAGTCTATAAATTTGTCTGTGATGCGTAATGCGCACATTATTCAATAGCAAAAGCTAAACAATCATTTTTAGAGCACAACCAAACTCTGCGAATATATTAATCAATTTCAAAAAGCGCGGGAACCAAGAGCCAGGTATCGAAGACTTTGGAAAATAATACAAAAAATAACAGGGTGTCATACTCTGGATTCAATTCTGATCGGTTCACTACTCAATAGCCTATGCGAACTAATTATTATTTTTTGAAGCACATGCAAACATTTTGGATTTTACGATGAATTTACAATATACCGTGGCAATAGAAAGTTTCAAATTTAATCGTTTCGAAAAATAATCAGAGAATACAAAAGGTTAGATTAACCTCGAGTTTGACTGAGATGCTTATATTATTTATTAGCTAATCCGAACTTATTATTTTTAGAGCAAAAGCAAACTTTGTGAATTTTTCAATGAATTTTAAATAGCGCCGGAACTACAAGTTCGAAGTCGAATCGTTCAGAAAGTTATTAGAGGACAACAGAATACACGGAGAAAAAAATCTGAGGAAAAATTACTATAATTTTAGTAAAGGCGGGATAAAAGCCGAGATTGGAGTTTTTTATTATAATAAATAAGGTTTTTTATTATAATAAAAACAATAGTTTTCAAAATATATATACATTTTTTTAAAACGTGAAGAAAATTTGTTATCGACTGCGGTAATTTTTACTATAATTTTGATAATATCTCCAATTTTCGGGAGTTATCCCGTGTTTACCAAGATTATAGTAATTTCTCTTTTTTTTTGTATGTAATATTTTTTCCTTGTTATTTTTCTCCGTGTATTGGCGAAACTCCAAATTTGACTGTGATGAGTACATAATTCAATTACGAATGCGAACCTATTATTTTTAGAGCGTAAGCTGACTTTTTATATTTTTTAATAAATTTCAAATAACGCGGTTACTCTCAGTTGATAATTAAAGCGTTTATCATGTTATTGGAAAAAATTTTTTGGTACGACTTGTAATTTTACTGTGATGCGTTCAGTCGTCAATAGCGAAAGCGAACCAATCATTTTCAGAGCCCGAATTAACTTTACAAGTATTTGGATCGATTTCAAAGTGAGATATGGAAGAATTTTTAAAAATTACGAAAAAATACAGCAGGATGAGCATACTTCAAATTACACCCTGATAGGTTCACTGTAAAGTTGCATATGCGAACCAATCGTTTTCAAAGCACAAGATGATTTGGTAAATATTTAAGTGAATATTTAACAGCGCGGGAGCTATAAGTTCAGGATCGAAGCATTTAAAAAGTAAAAAAAATACTGATAAAACTCAAAATTCGACTGCGGTGCGTTCATTATCCAATAGCGAATGCAAAGAAAAGTTTGTAAATTTTTTCATGGGTTTTAAACTGCCCAGAAACTGCAAGTTAGTAATCCAATTGTTTAGGAAGTCATGAAATAAAAAAATATATTCCTGAGACTTTCAATCTGTCTGTGATGCTTCCATTATCCAATAGCAAAAGCGGATTGATCATTTTCGAAGTACAAGCGTGGACCGAAAGTTAGGTATGGAAAAGTAAGTGAAAAATCATAATCAAATGCAAGCAAGTGGTCATACTTAAAATTTAATTCCGATAGGTTTACTGTTCAATAGCCTATTCGATTCAATTATTTTCAAGGCACGAGCAGACTGTGAATTTATTCAAAGAATTTTTAATAGCGTGGGAATATACAATTTGGAATCAAAGCGTTTTAAAAAATCAGAAAAAACATATGAAAGATTGGTAATACTCTAAATTTAACTGTGATGCGTTCATTGTCCAATAGACGAATGCGAACTATCCATTCCTAGATTAAGAGCTAACTTTGCAAATATTTCAATCCAATAATAAAACATTTCATGATTAATTCAACGCTGCGATTTCGAATTTTCAGTTGAATAACTTTATGTTTCTCCGCTTTTGAGACTCGACTAAAACATCAACAAACTTGGTTTTCGGTCTGAAAATGATAATTCCGTATTTGCGATTAAAAAATAAACGCATCACAGTCAGATTTGGAGTATTACCAAGCTTTCGTATGGTAACGGTACCAGTCATTGAACGGCTTATATTTGGTAACGTAATGTCGTGTTAATTGTGGCCTATTTTGCCCATGCATTTTTATTGGCTCATAAAATATTTTAAAAATTATCTGCGTAAATTTTGGTTTTTTTATGAAAAATTAGTTCAAAAATTTGTTCAAAAAATATTTCTGAAATAATTTTTTTCTTAGAAGGTACAAAAACGAAAACGAAATTTTTAATCTGAAAATGGAAGACGATTTTAAAGATAATGACAAACATTTGTTGTAATATGTACTAAACCGCTCCGTGCTGATAAGAATTTCTTAAGAGACTCGATCCCTCGGAGCAAAAACGTAAACCCAAAATTGGTCTTTAAATTAAAATTTATCTACGTTCACAAGCTTTCGGCTTACGAATGGAGCCATCATCAGGTATTACAAAGAATATTAATAAAACATTACGTTTCAAACATTTACAAAATCAGATTTCCTACAATAACAATGTCATTAATAATCACTTAAATTTTGAGAAAATTAGACTCAGTTTAACTTAATATTTCAATTATTAAATTAATACATCTCATCTTTGTAATTTTTACTTATCCTCCAATTATTATCCATTGTAAATTTCATTATTTCATAAAACAATTTTGTCATTTTATTAGTCAATTACCATAGCCATTTCATTTATCGAATTTTTGTCAAAAAGTAGAGGATTAAAATCAATATGTATGTTGCAAGAGATGATGTTGTACTGACACGTATTCCAAATATTAGAATGAAATAGGAATATTGTAAGAATATTTATGAGAATATTTTACGGGATATTCATAGAATATTCTGTGTTGTTAGGGATAAGTTTTTTACTCTAGATTCTTGATATATGCATGTTTAATTATAGAATTTGCGTCAACACAATATTTTGCTATAATTCAGCGAAACATTTAACGAAATGCACTGCAAAAAAAGATGTCTTGCCACACGACATTTTTTGACTCCATTTTCAAGACGCTTTCAGCTGTCTTCAATAAAACACGCTAAAATAAGACACTTCTGAACTGGAGACATTGATTACGTGTTTCGTGTCTCATACAAAGACACGTCTTAAACACCTTTTTTTGCAGTTTGTTCTGTTGCTTTATCAACGAAATGAGGATTTTGTTAAATAAGCGAACAATTTTCTTTGGTTGTGAATTATACTCTATGTACAAAAATTGGACATTTTTAATCCATAAACATACGGGGTTTGTTATTACTAAATTTTCTCTGTTGAAAAAAAAAACCCATCTTTATCTCATAAATCTGAGCGCTCGATTGCAATAAGGGAAATCTCTTTCAGCATGTTCTTGCACCTACCTATTACATCCAGGCACTCACTTGAAATATACATATATGTATCTCTCAACGAGAGTTCAATAGGGATCTCGAAAAAAAACTGCAGCTTTTGGGAGAAAAAAAATGACGTGGTAGGATAAGGTTCGAATGACGAAGTGACCAGTCCGCGTGTGCCCGCGCTAGGCCAGTGATTTGAGATATATGGGAAATCGAGAATTTATACCTTTCTTCATGGAACCGGTTTCCGTGAGTAATCGTGGGCCAAAAATGCGTATCGGAGTTTTCCAATCACCGCCGGAAAGTTAATAGGCCGAAAGGAAACAAACAAACTAACGAGTCTATCAAAATCATGGTGAAAAATATCATTTTATTAATAAAATTTATTTTAAAAAATTGATACAGATTAATTGAGGAAAGATTGATTGATACAAACTGATAATTTAATAAAAAAGAAACATTAAAGAAACGAAAAACTTTGTAATCGACATACTTTATCATACGTTAAGTTAGATTGAATAATTTTATTGTAGGCCTGTCGAGTTGCAATAAGATAAAAAAAGTTATTGCCTAGAAGTCATATTATTCAAATTCATTCTACATCGTTGTCCAGTGTCTTGACCAATAAAAAATTAATTATTCCAAGTTGATCTACGTGTTATAATTTTCCATTTGTCAAATTGCGATCTAGGGCAGGTCATTTTCGAATTTGTTAATATTTTTACAAAGAGAGCGAATTGGAATTCATCCAAATTTTTACAATCTTCGTAAAAATATTTCTAGGGCGAGCGATTTCCAAATGTAACTGAATGTTTGAGAAAAAAATTATTTGAGGTCCAGGATTTTCATATTTATCCGATTTTTCTTGAACCTAGCTAGGAATAAGTATATTGAGGCAGGTCATTTTTAAATTTATTTCCTTCATTCTACGGTGTTTCGGGGTGCCCGCACCACCGAGCATCACGCAATTCAGTACTCAATTCTGGGAAAAGTTACTGTTTTAGATTTTTTTGTGTGTTGACAATTACACTGCAAAAAATGATATTCTGCCACAAGACATTTTTTGACGCCATTGTCAAGACGCTGTTAGCTGTCTACAAAAAAATACGCCAAAATAAGACACTTCTTAACTGGAGACGTTGATTACGCGTCTTTGTGTCTCATATAAAGACACGTCTTAAGCACCTTTTTTTGCAGTGTATTAGTGAATGAATTTCGGAAATCTATGAAATTGGGCTGACATTCGAATTCTCGAAAGGCTTGTTCTGACGTGAACATCGTACAAAACAAAGAGGATTTCTATAATGGCATATCTTCCTTATGGAAAAAACACTCAATTGGGTGTTCAATGTTAAGAGAATAGGGTTTACAACTTCAGTGTCAGAAATTACACCCTGCAATTGAGTGTTTTTTTTATAAGGCTTAACAAGCATTGACAAGAGATATACCAGTCATTGAACGGCTTCTATTTAGTCCCAGTCGTTGAACGCCCATTTGAAATACATTGTCTGTCTCTCTTGCTTACGTGGAATGTTCAACAAAGGTTTTTACTTCAATGACTGGTAGCGTTACCTTATTTTTTCATAATTTTTCCCATGCGCTCTGATTCAAAAATTTTTGTTTTTGCGCTATTATAAATTCATATCGTAATTCACATAGCCAATATTCCCTCTGATAATGATGAATACGCATTTGTTATTAAGTGATAAACGCATCGTAGTTGAATCTAAAGTATGTCCTTCTTTTTTTTCTAATAATTTTTTGAAGCTATATGATACCTAATTCTTGGTACTCGTGCTCTTATGAATGAACAAAAAAATTGATTTAATTAACTTATCCTCTGATAATAATTACTTTGCATTTGTGTTTGGATTTTCAACCCATCACAGTTACTCTCAGGCGCTTATTCGGAGTTTTTCTAATATTCTGTTCTCTCCTGATAACTTGCTAAACGCTTCAAGTTTGAACTCATATTTCTCGCGCAATTAAAAATTTCGTGAAAACTCTCAAAGCTAAGTTTTTTCTCGAAAATTGATTATTTTTCATTTGCGATTGAATAATTACCGACCTGTAGTGAAATTTGGAATTTCACTATCGCCTTCGTTGTTTTTCTACTAATTTTACATACCTAATTTTTTGCTCCCGCGCTTTTGAGGCTCAATTTATGCATTAACAGACTTTCTTTTCGCTCTAAAAATGATTATTATTCGGTATTTGCGATTGAATGATAAACGCATCACAGTCAGATCCGGTGTACTGTCAATCTTTTGTATCTTTTCATGATTTTTTCTAGTGGTGTGATTTAAAACTTTCAGTTTTTGCGCCATTATATAGATTTCGATCAGAATTAACAGTCAGTTGTACACGTTCCTCTGAAAATTATAAGTTCGCATTCGTTGTTGATTAATATACGCATCACAGTTAAATTTGGAGTATGACTCCCTTTTTTCATTTTTTAAAGATTTTTAAAAACATTTTGATACACAACTCTTGGTCACCGCGCTCGTGAGAATAGACTCAAAAATTGACAAAGTTATCTGTTCCTCTAATAATAATTATTTTGCATTTGCGATTAAATAATATAACCATTACAGTCACAATTGGAGTTTTACTAATATTCTGTTTTTTCCTTACAACTCGCTGTACGTATCAAGTTATAAAACTTATAGTTCTCGCGCTATAAAAAATTTATTGAAAAATTTGCAAAACTAGCTTTTTCTCTACGGAAGTTTTTTTTTTGCGTTTGCGATTGAATAATAAACGCCTCGGTATCAAATTTTGGATGTGACAACCTTTGTATGATTTTTATGGTGTTTTCAAATTCCCACATACTTAACTCTATGTTTTCACACTATTGAGGCTCGATTTAAACATTATCAAACTTAGTTTACGCTCTAAGAATGATAATTCCGCATTCGAGATTGAATAACGAACGTACCGCAGTCAGTTTTTGGAGTATATTAACAAACTTTCGTATTTTCAAATGATACTTCCAAGCGCTATGATTAAAAACTTTATATTATAAATTCATATCAAAATTTCCATAATTAGTTTTTCCTCTTAAAAGGATGAGTAGGGATTTCTCATGAAATGATCAACGCATCGTAATTTGAAGTATAACGCCCTATTTTACTGTTTTTTAATTTTTTAAAACTTTTTGATACCCAACTCTTGGTAACCGCACTCACGTGATTCAACACAAAAATTAAGAAAGTTAACTTTCCTCTAATAATGATTTTTTTGCACTTGCGATTGAACAAACAACCCATCACAGTTACATTTGAAGTTTTACTAATATTCTGTTTTTTCCTGATAACTTGCCAAACGCTTTAAGTTCGAACTCATAGTTCTCGCGCTATATTTAGAATGCAGCAAAAAAATCGCGAAGCTAGATTTTTCTCGAGAAATGATTATTTTGCGTGTGCGATTGAATTATAAACGACTCGTAGTGATGTTTGGAATATGACCACCTTCATAATTTTATTCTGGTTTTTAAAAATTTCACATACCTAACTCTTTGTTCCCGCGCTTTTGAGACTGAATTATAACATTAACAATCTTGTATTTCGCTTTAAAAAGATGATTATTACGCATTTGCGATTGAATAATGGACGCATCACAGTCAGTTTCGGAGTGCTACCAAGCTTTCATATTTTATAATGATTTTTCCAAGAGGTCTGATTCAAAATTTCCAGTTTTTGCGCTATTATAAATTTATATCCAAATTCACATAGTCAGTTGTTTCTCTGTAAATGATGAGTACGCATTCGTCTTGAATAATGAGCGCATTGTATAACGAGCGCATTGTAGTTGAATTTGGAGTATGAATCCCTTTTTTATTTCTTCAAAATTGTTTTAAACTTTCCGACACCCAACTCTTGGTCACAGCGCTCTCAAGAATAAATTAAAAAGTTTACAAAGTAAACTTTTTTCTAATAATGATTATTCCGCATTCGAAAATGAATAACCAACCCATCACAGCTACATTCATTATTTTGCTAATATACTGTTATTTCCAGATAACTTGCTGAACGCTTCAAGTCCAAACTCATAGTTCTCGCGCTAAAATTCGTTGAAAAATTCGGGAGCTAGCTTTTTCTCTGGAAATGATTATTTTGAGTTTGCGATTGAATAATAAACGCGTCGTAGTCGAATTTTTAATATAATAACCTATGTATTTTTTGAAAGGTGTTTTTCTATTTCGACATACCTAATTTCTGTTCCTACGCTTTAGAGGCTCGATTAAAAAATTTACGAACTCGGTTTTCGCTCTAGAAATGTTAATTCCGCATTTGCGATTAGATATTTAAGGCAGCACAGTCAGATTAAGAGTATCACCAAAATTTCATATTTTTCCAACCGCTATGATTAAAAACTTTCAGTTCCCGTGCTACCAAAAATTCGTATATATAAAATGTGAATATTGACATTCGCGGTTGACCTTCCCGCGAATTCAAAAGTCGAACATCTCTTGTCAATGCTTGTTAACCCTTATCAAAAAAACACTCAATTGCAGGGTATAATTTCTGACACTGAAGTTGTAATCCCTATTCTCTTAACATTGAACACCCAATTGAGTGTTTTTTCCATAAGGAAGATATGCCATTATAGAAATCCTCTTTGTTTTGTACGATGTTCACGTCAGAACAAGCCTTTCGAGAATTCGAATGTCAGCCCAATTTCATAGATTTTCGAAATTCATTCACTAATACACTGCAAAAAAAGGTGCTTAAGACGTGTCTTTATATGAGACACAAAGACGCGTAATCAACGTCTCCAGTTAAGAAGTGTCTTATTTTGGCGTATTTTTTTGTAGACAGCTAACAGCGTCTTGACAATGGCGTCAAAAAATGTCTTGTGGCAGAATATCATTTTTTGCAGTGTAATTGTCAACACACAAAAAAATCTAAAACAGTAAAGGCGCTTTCACAGCTTTTTAAAAATTGTAGTCGCGCTCGTCGCGTCGCGCTCCACAGGGGAACGCGACGCGATTTTTCGGGGAGAGCGTTGAGTGGACCTGCAGTCCCAGATACGGTCGTGTAATTCCGATGCCGATATTCATCGGAAATATATGTATTGATTTATTTTCAACGTATCATATACTTTTTAACGTGCATAATCTTTGAACAATCTGCGGTTATTTATAAAATTTATTAACAATCACGTCGTGATTTCCGTCAATATATGTAGTTATAATTATATCAGCGAAATATTAGCGCATCATTCAGTTGTTTTGCAGACTGACTATTGATGTGTACTTTTCAATCGATCGGAATATATATGAATAAAAACAATCCATGAATATATGTATAGTTTTAAATATTTCACATAGAGAAACGCGCCGCTCTTCTCGAGGCATCGCGTCGCGCTCCACGGGGGAACGCGACGCGGTACAGTTCTGGGGCCAGCTACGATTTCGTGTCATTATGAATCCTGACACGATTTCGTGTCACTTGGAACCTTTTGCATTCCATGTATTTTGATCTCATGAATTCAGTGGTGCAAAAATGTTTTCCATAACGAGGATCACTTTTTTTATGAACAATTTTGTATATGGTGAACAATTACAGTAAATTTAACGTTAGCCGATCTGGGAAAATACACTCGTATATAAAAAATTATTGACAATCGAAATAAAGCTTACACTTTTTTTTAAACTAATGGTTTCCAAGTTAAAAATTCATGAATATCTAATAAAATAAACAATTCGCGAAACTGCGAAAACGTTGTAGTTGCCAAAGTATGGATTTTACGAAAATCCATGGATTTTACCATTGTTGATAAGATTTTATGCGGTTAAAAAATATGAATTCTCATAGATACGTGCATTCGGAACAAAAAGTTTCTCTTAGTGGTTTTTTGTAAAATCCAGACGTTGGCAGCTACAACGATTTGACAGTTTTGCGAAATTGTTTATTTTATTCGATTTTCATGAATTTTGAACTTACAAACAGTTAGTTTTAAGAAAAAATGTGTGAGCTTCATTTCGATTGGATATAATTTTTTTTTTTTCGAATATATTTTTCCTAATCCGCTACACGGAAAAAAAATTTGATGAACTACCTGCACCATAATTATAGTTGCAGCAACAATAATTCTTGATACAGAACACTACCATAAAATTTTTGGGTTATAATAACGCAATAACGTCATAAGAACGAAATTTTGGGTCATGATAACAAAATTATATTGTGATAGCAACGAAGTGTATGGTCGTCATCACCATAACGCAAATAACAATACGTACATTGTTGCGATGACATAATAGTTTTTTCCGTGTAACGTTAAATGAAATAAATTGTTTATGAAAATTGTTTATACAAAAAGTTTTCCTCTTTTCGAAAACAATTTTTGCACCACTGAATTCAGGAGATCAACATACATGGAATGCAAAAAGTTCCAAGTGGGGACATTCATGACACGGAATGGTAGCTAGCCCCAGGACTATATTATCAGAAACAGACTTGCTCAAGGAAATCATAATCTTATGCAAGCAATGATAATCTATCAACCAGAAAAATTTAGCAAATATTTAACATTGAGTTTCATGTTTTCAACATTATGTTATTATCATCATTGAATTTCAATTTTTTTGCGTGAGTTACGATATGTGATTTCATGTTTGGAACGAAAAATTCATTTCTAAATTTATTGTTAAGACATTGCAACCTTCAAAGTAACAGCTACCCGAAAAATAATAAAACCGAAAAAAAATTAGTCTTCGTATACTTTGTTGAAATTCGAATACCAAGCAACTTGCTCCATCTGTTGTAATCATTACTCACTATTACAAATATTACACAATACTTGATTTGTTCGTATTATTACATAAATTATTATATATATTATTATATACATTTGTATATATGCGTATTATTATGTATATAATTATATGTATTCGTATATTTCATGTACGATATATTGTACGAATTTCATGTACGAATAATTTTATAAAACTCGTGAAACGTTTAAAATTATGCCAGAATATTTTAGAACTTCCTAAAACTTGGTATTATCTTCCATAAAATTATACACAAGGTGATAATATTTTAGAATACACACCAACTTTCTAGAACATTTTCAAGATTTATAAAATCATGTAAAACTGACTGAAAAATTTTATAATATTCTGAATCTTCCTATAACTTTATTAGAAGTTTCAGAACTTTAGACAATGTTCTAGAACAAACCTTTTCACTGTTTTAAAACACTTGAAAAATGCGTTCAACTTTCTATACAAATTCTTAAATATTTGAGAAACTTTTAAAATCTTTAGAAATACTTCAACTTTTAATTGAATTTTTTATAATCTTTCCGAAAATTTTAGAGTATTGTAAAACCAATTCTAAATACATTCGTACTAAGTCTATCGACTTTATCAATCCATAAATTTATGAATTTCTGAATTTTCAGAATTATTCAAGTTTTGCATTTAGGAAAATTTGAGAAGTCAAAATTACTAACTGGCTGAGACGTAATACTGACGAAATTTTAGTTTTTCAAAGCTTTTGTTTTGGAAAATTCGAGATTTCTAAGAAAGTTATATTTTGAATTTTTTTCATTTATCATCGTCATTTTCTCAAATTTTTTCCATCCACATATAACGAGTACAGATTTTTCAATTTTTCAAATTCGGTTTCGAAAATTCAAATGACTGAAAAATTATTCAATGAAACAGGGTGAAGTCTTCGTGTGAAATAAATTTTTACAGTTGTTTTCAATTTCTATTCCAAATACATAAAATGGAAATAAATAGATGACGAAAAACTGATCGCATGAATTCAATTTTCTGTTCTTTTGGAAATTTTCTGTTCTTCTTTTGCCCGGGAAGAAAGACAGGTTTTTTTTCCCGGAGCGGTTACAACACTTTTTTCTAGCCAAATCACACTTTTCTTTCGCTCCGGAGCGCTCTATAACCTCATATCTATGTGTGATTATTACGTTTTTGATAAACGTCAAATTTGACATTTCATTAAAAACTTCAAGGAAGCCACTAAATTTCAAAATATCGTCCACTAAATTTCAGAAGATCTCATGTCAGTGGATTATCCTCCTTATTTCAGAATAATTCCTCTGTGCTGTATTCTCAGATGAAAATCATCTGAATTTCAGTGGATTCCACTGTATTTCAGGGGATATTTCTCTGAGTGCAGAAGCTTTTTAATTTCAAACTGAGAAAAAAAATGTTATAAATTATTTTATATTACCATGAGCTGCTGCTGCTGGGGCTGCTGCTCGATTTCCTCTCGCGGTACCACCTAAATTCTGAGTAAATTTTTATACAATAACAAATTTAAGGAAATTTACTTGAAATTTAAAAATGTTCAAATTTCTGAATACACAAAACTCATAAAATTCTATAAATTTTCAATTCATTTTTTGAGGCTTCGTACCTTAGAAAAAATTCGCTATAATACAAGACGTTTCTAAAACTTTTATCCATACTCGTATAATTGAAAAAAATTATCGAAAATCCCTTCTCTGTAAAATATTTTCTGATTGCAAAGAAATTTCCACAATAAAATTCTATAATCATAGAAAGTATAAAAAAAATTTTGCATGTCCTACAAATCCTCGAAAATTCTTTAAAGTAACTTCGAAATTCAAAAAATTCATCAAAAAAGTTAAACATAAAAAAGGCCCAAAAATTTTGAATCCAAACAGAAATACTCAGACGTTTCTTATTCCAGGAAGATTCCCTAAATTCAACAATTTATTGGACTCCAAAAATTTTACTAGTCACATGAAGTGAAGAAAAAAATTTTTTTTGACAATTGTCCAACAATTCCCCAATAATGTGTACATTTGATGTAGGGGGTCCACAAAAAACTTTTTGCCCCTGTGTTCTGTGCGCCCCTGAAGGTTTCTTTTTCGATCACTTTCATCAGACCACAGTACATACTTCTTTCTGCATACTTGGTTAGTTACACTAAAAGAAAAAAAAGCGTATCTAACCGTAATGCAAAACTAACAGAAATAATACCCGGACAACACGAAAGTCATCCAGACGTCCTGAGGACGTCCCGAGGACGTGTTCTAGACGTCCCCAGGACGTCCCCATGACGGTCTAATGTCCGTCTTTTAGCACCACCAGGGGACCATGACAGGACGTCCCCAGGTCGTCCTCTGCAGGTCCTCTACTCGTCCTCCCGACGTCCCCAGGACGTCTCGGCAAAAATGGGAAAAAATTTAAAGGTGTCTTGAACGTCCTGAGGACGTCCTGGGGACGTCCCAAAAAAGATGTTGGTCCTCCATGAGTCCCCTACAGGTCCGCTGCAAGTCTTTTGACAGTCCTCAGATGGTCCGATGGACGTCGTGGGGACGACTCGCTAGTAACAAAAAATTTTTTGTTACTATGGTCCCCTGGTGGTGCTAAAAGACGGACATTAGACCGTCCTGGGGACGTCCTGGGGACGTCTAGAACACGTCCTCGGGACGTCCTCAGGACGTCTTTTTGCACTTTTGTGTTGTCCGGGTTATGTTACCTGAAAAATGACAGTGACAGTAGAATTTTCAAAATATGAATTTGAGAGTAGAGCTAGCGAATTTAATTCTTTGAATGAAATTTAGTGTGAAACTGTTTGATAATTCTGTGGTTTCTCGGAAGAACAACTTGACTTAATTTTGACGTATAGAGCTCAATATTGCAAATAAGTGTGATATGAAATGAACCTCATGTCGAAGTTGAGCTGTTTTTCTGGGAAACCACAGAATTGCAATTTTCTAGAAATATTCAACTGATTAGTAAATATGTGCTAAAATTATGTATATGTTAATTTAAAAATCGAATTTTCTATATAGAATGTAGAAAGTGCAATTTTAAATATTGAATTGTAAAAAATTAACTTTGTACGTACTTTTTGACTTTGGAATTTGAGAAGTAATAGTATGGTTGTAGAAAGGTTCAAGTATAAAATTTTAATATAAATATTCTGATTAACATTAAATTTCTAAAATATAAAAGGAAGGTTTAGTAAATTACACATTGGAAATTTATATTGTAAATGAAAATCAAAAATTGCCAAGGAAACATTTAAAAATTAAAAATTTCACACCATATACCATAATCCATAGTTTTTATTGTTCATAGTTTATATAAAAGTTACTTTTGTTATTTTTCCGTTACAGTATTCAGGGTTTGTAATAGTAATTAAAGTTTACCACAAAATTATTACTAGTTATTTTGCTGTATTCTTTGCTCGTGTTGATTTCAAGTTCCTGAACCGTAGATGACATTACATTCGGATTGTTCTGAACTGCATGATTCAGCTCGGGCAGAATCGCGTTTGTCAAAACAGCACAGTTTTCGCTTTTTTTCTTGAGAGATTTTTTAATGTAGCTGTGCGTTGTAGTGTCGGATTTCCAGCCACCAAGTTCTTTCAAAGCAACAAAATCGCCACCGTTGTCAGCAAAAATAGTCGCCGCGGTTCTTCGAAAACAATGCCCTGTATAATTCTTTGGATTTTCCAATTTTAAGTATTTTGCAATAATTTCTGCGTGCTTTGCGATAGTATTTTTACCCATCGGTTGTACAGTACATTTTCCATTTCTATATGTTAAAAAAAAGATGGATCACGAATATTCTTGGGGCGAAGGGCTTGGTATTTTTTCACGATGTTTAGAATGTGTCCTTCATTGATGACGAAGAATCGAGGTGTCTTCGTCTTCGTTTCAGGAATGTTGACCTGAAGTAAATCGTCTTTCTTCTTCAAGTCAGTCGTTTTCATATTTTTTAGCTCTTGGCCTCGGCAAGCGCCCATAAGTCCCATTATGAGAATCGCCTGTAAAATAAATATCAATAAAATAGTAATTACAGAAAAAATATTTTATAATAACAATGAGAAAAATCAATATTACATTCCCATAAGTTTTCCATGAATTATATGTACATGATTTGAATTTTTCATTTTAATTCATACAATTTCGCTTCAACATTTTTGATACCAAAGTGAAAATCTAAATTTTGAATGTAAAAATTTGCATGTCAAGTTTCATTTTCAAAAATATAATTTATATAATTGAGTTGAACGTTTTTTATTTTAATAGGGATTTTTGAAAATTCTATATTATAAAAATATGGAATGAAGTATCAGGTTGTTCATTTTTGAAATGTTTACCTTGGTTACAAGGAATTGATCGTCGAGAGCATCAACAAGAAATTTTCGGACGTCCTCAGCAGTCAGCACGTCTGATTGTTTGGGCTGGAAGCCTACATTTTGTTGTCAGAGGAATGCTTGGACTTTGTCGTATTTTCCGATGTCGATCATGTTTTCTTTCACTTTAATTGTGGCTTTTAGCGTGGCGTGCAAACATTTTAATGAGCTCGAGGCGTACTTTTCACTTAAATGTTTCAAATATCCGAGCACGACGTTTTCGGAAAACGAGCTTGTTTTATATTCCTCCTTGAATTTTGCGAACGCCTCGTTCGTTGCCATATATATTTCGGACGATTTTCCGGGAATCGCGTTAGCTTTTGCGGACTGCGCGAGTATGGCCACCTCTGGTGGGGTGCACTGCACGAACTCTTTGATATATTTTTCGGCCATTTTGATGAAAATTACTTTTTTTTGTGCAAGTGATTTTAGTCAACTTTGACTTCACAGCTGTAGAGGTTATGTGTTGGCGTACCAAGGGCCAGGGCTCAGTCACTTCCATGTTAAGACCGAGGCAAAAAAATAAGAGAAAGACATTGAAGGATAGCTATACAGTTTCGAGGGAATATAGGCGAGATGGCGCATCCGAAGCATATATTTATTTGAGAGAGAACGTTACCAAAGTTCCTTATACCACTTCATACGTTTTGCTGATTTTTGCTGCCTGCTTTGAGCTTTTTGAAGAAACGACGATGTTTATTTATAATCGTACGTTATTTTCAGGGTTAACTGGGATTAACCTGAGTTGCTTTCGAATTGTCATCTTTTTTAAACCAAATATTGCAAACGTCTCAATTTTCAAACAAATGTTTTGTCTATTTTTGATATTACACGCAATTAAAATATCTCAATGAATTTATTTTTAATATCGTCATTTACTGTAAAATATTGTAAATTTAATATATTTTTCATTTATTTCACTGTTAGTCTAATTGAAGTATTTATTATTCAAATATTTTCAAAATTATCTTTGGATGAAACAAAACGTGTGAAAGGTGCATTATATTCAATATTTGTTAATTATTTTCTTTCTGAAGCGAGTTTTTCTAGTAACAATAAGCAAAGCGGGTTTAGAAAAACACAATAGAAAAGAACAATAAATGTAATATATGTATGAGTAATGGAAAGGAAGTTTTTATTCACAAACAGTTTAAAAAGGGTATGGTTTGCTAGTATAAAAATTCACAAATTATGTATATACTTATAATACCTGTTCATTTTTCAATCTGTTTTTCCATGTCTACACGAAGAGTGTCACAAATTATTTATAATTGATTACATATGTACATACTTCAGAATACATCGAAATCACATGCATAAACGCATGTTCAATTGTTTGAGTTAGATAGAGAACGAAAATGCAGTATTTTACCACAAAAAAATCTCTATAAATGTGGAATAACGAAAATATAATTTTTTTTATCTTCTAAAAAATTTCATTTCCATTTGTTAATTTTTCATTTTAAGAATATTCCCGAAGTTTTTCTATTTTTCATTAATTCCTTTTTCCTTCTCGATCAAAATGTAGTTTCACATTTCATTTTTTATTCAACAAATTTTTATCGTTTCTCATTAACCTTTTAATTTTTTCTCTCATTTTATAAATGACAATTATTATCATCAGAATAATTTTTACATTGATAAAAAAATTAACTTTCATCTATCAAACCATTTTTTTACTAACAAAAGTGATTCGAAATGAATTGGAAATTCACAAAGATAATTTCTCCTTGGGAATTCTATGTATTCGATTAATTCGAATTAGCATTAATAAACTAACTAGTTTATGTGTTGTTAATTTTTTTTCGAATTACATTGATTGATATAATAATTTTTTGCTGACGAAGAGTCCGAAATTAATTTAAAAAGAACTTAATCCGACAAATACATATAATTTATTATCACAAGTAGAAATTTTTTGAATTTGCATTAATGAACCGTGTCACATTTTTATATTAAAATTTGCATCTAACAATTAACTTCTACATTAGGAAAAACTGTTACCTTGGAATGAATAATTATAACTCGATTCATAAACTGTGAAAATATTTGGGATCGCGCAATTGATTGTCTAAAAATTGTATCGATCCTTTTTTTAAATTCTTCTCATACTATACAACGGCGATGATTCGAAATAAATTTAAAAATTGCACAAATGATTGTCTATAGCGAATTCAATTCATTCAAATTGACATTAATAAATCTGCTATAGTTTATACATGTATAAAATACGAATGGATAAAATTTCTGCAGAAATTGGCATTGATCTATAAATTTTTACTTTAGAGAAAAAGGTTGCAACTCAATTTGAAGACAGCAGAAAAAATTTTTGATCTCGGGATTAATGTTGCATTGCGAATTATTGTATAGATTGATCTAATCATTTTTTAACTGAAAACAATAATTCGAAAATCACAAAAAGAAATTTTGACGCTAATGTAATATTAAACTTTTTCTTAATGTATCGTTATTCATTATATATAAGATAAAATCATTCGAACCTAATTAAAAAAGTACAAAAATCGTTTTCAATTGCAAGATTACTCTTGTTTTCAATTACATTGATCAATCCAATAATTTTTTAATTTAATTCTGAAGTTGCTAATAAAAAATTTTGGCTAATTCAAAGTTAGGCTTAGTTTGTTCCAATTACTAGTTGCAGCGTGTTTTCACATTGTATAAAAAATTATGAGATTAGTTAAAAATAAACATTCAGTATTATATACTCAATTCCAACGATTGAATAGTCTATTTCATATTATTTTATTTGTATTTTTTTTCCTGTATGTAATCAATGACATATCATATGTACATGGAAATTATAAATTTTGTAAAGGTGAAATAACTCTATTGTAAAATATACCTACTTAAGTTTCGGAATCGTTTGTAGATCAAAGAAAGTGATAGAGGATGTAATTTTCACAGTAAAATGAGAAAAACGAAAATTATTTAGAAATCACGAATATTTTGTTGAAAGTGCAAACGAAATTAAAAAAGTTATGAAGGAGAAGAAAAAAGAAGGTAAATCAGAGCCCACCAAATTTTTGCACTATAGAAAAAGTGTAAAAATTTAATTTTCAATATTTAAAAGTTGCACAATAAATTTTTTTTGTTTTCTCACTTTTCAAATTATTATAAATGTTAAAGTTTGCATTAAAAATTTTTTTATCCGCCCGATTAGTCAGTAAAAATTCCATTGCGTATGATTTTCTGAAATTCTCAATTTATGCAATGAATAAACCCCCAGTATATACGGCATGTTTTATACGGCACTGTATGCGCGAGATAGTCAAGGAATTAGTCAGCAATAGAGTTTGAGTTACTCCACTGGCCCCGGGGAAAGTCATTATCTTATGGAATTCTACAATGACTCCAATGCTGCGCGGAATCCTCAAGTTCGAATCTTCGGTCGGGCAATTTTTTTTTTTTGTTATTTACTTTTCAGGCTCGATTTTTTCATCTTTTTTCATTTATTTTTGGAGAGATTATTTGTTTATCATTGTTTGTTTTTTTTTAATACTGTGCTGCGTCTTTTACACGTATACGCGATGTCTTTTAGCCTTACGCAATCGCCGGATATTAGAGGCGATAGTGACATCTTTTAGAGGTCCGGTGATTTTTTAACCTTCCACAGCTTCGCTACGCTAAAACACACTTACCCGGCGTCTATAAGC
>JABFQI010000036.1:0-19970 GCA_022816925.1 Trichacis sp. ZL-2020 | reverse complement strand
CTTTAAAGTAAATAAGAAGAAAAAGGCGTATGCTCGAAAAAAAAAGTATTGATGGATTAATTTTCTTTCACCAATTATTGAATTGACAATATGTCAACAACCTAAAATAACAATGAAAACATTTATATGTATAAAAAATTAACTGAATTACGTGTAACACTTCAAAAAGCACACACAAATGCGAACGCACAAAGTTAAATCCCCATCGCCTCTGGACCATTGTTCCTCTCTGTCACTTCTTCTTCCTCTTCCGGTTCTTCTTTTTTTACCTCTTCGTCTCCCTCTTTCCCTTCATGATAGAAATTGACATGGTCATCAGGTAGGTCGCTCACGATGCGATGAGAAATGGCCCAAGGGGGCTCCCAAATTCCCGACGATTCGTTCCGGACCATATCGATATCCGCTTTGTTGTCTGTTGGGTCGATATCGAAGGCCTCCGGCAAATCCCAATTTTCTCCGTAGTCAATTTCAAAGTTGATTCGGTCCTGAGGCGCCTCCTGTGACATCGGGGTATCCAGGAGATTTGAAGAGTGCCTGCAAGGGTGGGAGTGAAGGTGACATCATGTGTGGAAGAGTGGGCGGGGGGAGGGTCACCGTTCCGGCTTTATTGTACTTCTACGAAACAGCCAAATTTTTGGATATGGTCTGAATCAGTTATTAATTAAATTTCATAAGTATTAAATATTAATCAATGAGTTACATTTTCCATTAACCTTTATGTTGCACAAGTAAATTTTTGTCACATTTTTGGGTGAATTAACGTGATTCTCACTTGAATTGGAATTTTTTAGTAATTCTACATTGATTGATAGACATGAGTATGTTGACATTAACTTGCTCTCATCATTATGATTCATTGAGTAAGGCAAATTTGGAGTATTTCTCATCTTAGTTTCTGATGTTTCATCTCTTTTATGGATATTTGATCACACATTAGCAAGGATTTCATCCAATATGCGCAATTTCTCATTGATTGCTTCTGAAACATAAGTGCCAAATTCGTCTATATTTTTAAGTGTTGTATCGGATTGTTCTGAGTCTAATCTGAAGTTTTTTTTTAATACAAATGTGCATCATTTATCTAAGTGATTTCAGATTTCTGAGGCTCAATTTCTGGGAAGTATTATACTAAATTATTTGATCGTTGTAATGAATCGGGATTAGCTAATGTAAAAGGAACAGTGTTTTCGCAAAAGTTCAAGATTCTGTCTTTATAATAAATTTTGCATTTGAAATCTTTGAAGGAATAAGAACCGTTTATTCTGCTTCGTTGAATAGAAATATGGTCCTTGATTATATGAAAAACAGTGTCGCAACCCTTAACTGAGGCATCTATATAACGAAGCTAGTTAATTGAATGATCGGTAATTCCACTTATTTTCAACAATTTATGCTTCTTTAATTCTGCATTGGGGTATCTTCGCCAGTATCAAGCAAATATTGTTTGTGAATTTATGACATTGCTGTCCGGTTTCCCGAATTTTTACGGCTAGCTTAATCCTTCATCTCTCACCTGCCGTCGGGAGTTGAGATGGCGGGAGAGTTTTCCAAGTCCTAAGTTGGTTTTTTATATTTAGGTTTTTAATGGAACTGATCTAGAGTATTATCTCCCTTTCTGCAATATTTACAGTTTATCGAAGTGTAATTTGGTCTCAAAGTATTTGAAGTCTGAGAATAACCCTTTGAAAGGACGTTAATTTTGTAATCGTAAACACGAATTTGCATCATGTCCGACAGTTAAGCAAAATTGTCAAACAACTTGGTTTGAGATTGGAAATAAGATTTTATTTTATAACAATCTGTACAATACTGTACGTGATTTTTCATTACAATATGAGCAATTGATAGATTTAATATTTACAGCTAAATAATGAATATCCTCGTAATAGTTAGCAGGACTTGAATAGCGAGATCTTACGTACTCGTTTACATATCAAATCCTTTCTCGGCATGTTTCGCGGTTATTAGGAGACTCGTGAGGGATTCTTCCTCTGCTTTCCAGTTCAGTTACTCAATGAAACATATTTAATAATTCTATTTGTTCGTCGAGTAGGTGCATCATTGGATAACGCAATCCCTTTATGAAAGCTTCGGCTGCATCTCGATTTTAAGCTTTGGCCTTTTCGCGCGTACATTCACGTCTGTATTGGACACGGTATTACTCAATAATATCAGAACGTAGGATGCACACACGATAGTGAAAGTTTACGGTCGATTCGTAAGGTCCTAGTGATATTTGTTGTAGATTTATAATTAAATTGAAAGTGGATTCAGGCGGACGACAAATCGAATTCAAAATATTTACAAAGTCATAAAGTGTGTTCAAAACTCGATTCGGCATAAATTTGTACCATTTCCCATCTATCTCGAACATCGAAGGCGTTATTGGGTTGCATGTTACTTGTGTTCCATGCTTTTTCAAAATTCTAGTTTTTGGTGTAAGAAAGTAAGTTTGATTATTTGCTTGAACCAATATTTCTTGAAAACAATTCTGCGTTTGTTTAATCTTGACGACGAGAGGAATACATTTCAAAATTTGAACTACTTCTCCGGTAAGAACAGCCATGTAACCTGGTCCATTCATAAAACTGTAGGCGAATTCATCTGGTCTCATAGAGGCAATAGCTTGTGAATTCCCGATCACACTTCGTTCTAGTTGGCATCTTTTTTGGAGCACATCCAAATAAAGACTCTCGATTTCCCTTTTAAAGTGTTTTTTGACGTAAATGAACTTGGAATTTACGTAAGCGAATAGATCGAGGTCTTTAGGGTCTGTTTGCCCCTTTTTGATGAAAAAACCTCCTTTTCCTGACTCTAGGATAAAAAGCCGTGGATGCTCCGTAGAATAAATCTCGTAGCCGCATACTTCTCGAGCTTTCTTTTTGGTGAGAGCGAAAGTGACGTCGCTTGACTCGACGGTGTAGACCGTTCTCATCCGATGTTCCGATTTGTCTTCCAAACGCATTCCGAACCCTTGGAATAATACGTGGTATTTCCCGTAGTCGCATTGTCCGGTGGGCAATATATCCCAGTAGGAATATCCTCCATCACTTAGAGGGCAGTGTTGTTTCCTGGGTGAGCAGGTAGTTCCCGGTGTCAGAAAGATTTTATCTTCCTTCAATGAGACAGGGGCCTGAAAGTCCCTTAGCGTGATTTTGACGATTCCTTGGACCGTTACCTTTTGCCAAGAGCCAAACGTGTCGCTATACGTTTCTCCGTCGCAGCTACCGTCGCTATTCATGGTTCCAGCGAAAACAATTGTCCTGGGGTCGGAAGAATTGGCCTTATAGCCATTTAACTCGGCTTTTCCGATCTGGATCCGCCCTCTCTCGTGCAAGAGTTTGCTTTGTTCTCGAGTGGTTTCGAAAATATATTCGGCAAACCCTTTCAAAACGGAATGATCGGCGAAAAATCCGCAGCGAGTTACTATACGTTTGATTTCTACTTTACAGGTCTGGACATAAACGCTACTATAATCGTTAATCTGCAGTAACTGCATTGGTATTTTTTTCTCGACAACGTGAGGGAGGGGAATGTTGCATTCTCCTAGATCCTTCAAGCTGACCTTGGTGATATTCCCGGTGAACGATCCGCAATCGTAGCCCATCAGTCCGGAGGTGACGTGAAGAATCGCAAAAAGAATAGCGTAGATCAACATTTTTCTCTGAAGGAAAAATAGTTCATATACATTCCAGGACTTATGCTACCTTATGTGTTAAATATATATATTTATTCGTCGCTCTCACTTTCTATTACAGTAGGAATTAATCTATCAGTGGAGACTATTTTTTCTTGATGCCCTATTCTTATTTTAGTTCTATTATCGTCCAAAACTTCAATTATTTTAAAAGGTCCGTCTGTATAATCACTAAACTTTCCTATCCTAGCTCCTTTTCTGAGGAAAGCATAACTATTAGCAGATAAAGAAACGGGATTTATGCTCCTATCGTAATAGTGTTTATATTTTTCTTTTGCAGTAATTAAATTTTGGCGTGATTCCTCTCTTATTACATCTAGACGTGCCATTAGACGGATTAAATATTCATCATATGTATCTAAGGTTTCATATTTGGGTAGAGCGTGACTCGAGGGCAAGAGACTAACTTTTCCGAAAACCAATTCGTAAGGAGTACGACCCGTGGCCTCATGAACACTTGTATTATACGCGAACATTGCCAGTTCTATCCATTCATCCCATTCCGAATCCTCATTAGCAAACTGTCGTAAATAGTGCACTAAGGTGATATGAGTTCGTTCTAAACTACCATTGCTAGAAGGTTTGAACGCGGTTGTTTTGAATTGTTTGATACTGAATTTTTTCGCAATTAATTTAATAATTTTCGATAGAAAGTTTGTGACTTGGTCTGATAGAATAGCTTTGGGAGCTCCAAAAATACAAATTAATCTTTTAATGAGAGCATCGGCTGTAACTATTGCGCTTGCGTCAGTTAGTGGAACTCCAATACAATACTTAGTCAGTAAATCTTGCATAGTTAAGATATACCGATTCCCATTTTCCGTAACTTGTAAAGGTCCAACCAAATCTAGAGCAACTTTCTCAAATGCGGTTCCTGGTGTGTCTGTAATAATCATAGGCTGTTTGATCTTTTTGCGAGTGAGTTTTTTCAGTTTGCATAAGAGACAGCGAGAAATAAAATTTCTAATATCGTCTCGCATATTTTCCCAGTAATAACGAGAACGTAATCTGAGGTACGTTTTATTATGACCTTGGTGACCGCCCACGGCAGAGCAATGTGATTCTTCAACTAGGGAATACCGTTCAGAAATAACTGGTGTAATGACTTGGCCTGTACAAATAACTATTTTTATTGACTCTTTACCAAAAATTTTACGAATTTCTTCTTCAAATCTTTTCCAACTAATTCCATTTATTTCATCAAATTTTGGTATACTGATGGATCTAAGTCCCTTTTCGAGCAGAATAATCTTTAATGTTTTCAGTTCTTCTCTCATGAATTGCCAAGTTTCTTCGTGGTTTAAACCTTTAGGTGAAATTTCAGTACAAAAACCAAAGTAGTAATGGCTCCCATTCTTTTCATAGTTCAATTTCCCTATTTCGAGATTTTTAAATTTTTTTACTTCTCGTTTTTTGTAAAAAGCTTTTGAAAATTCATCTACAGGCTTATTTTGAATATCAAGGAACAAGACACAATTATCTCGTCTTAGATGAAGTGGATCTCGATTTTCGTATATATTTTTCTCAAAAATTACTTTCTCTAATTCTTTGTCCGTTTCATATTCACTTTCTGAGTCACTACTTTGATCTGAGGTTAGTTCTTCTTTCTCCCTGTTAATTGTAGAAAGTGACATTTTTTTTGTTTGCCTTCTTTTTATTTTCGTTTCTTCGTCCGTTGAGGACTCTTCGCTTTCAAGTTCAGATTCCTCTTTCAATATCTTAGCCTGCCCCCGTTTGGGTCTTTCAATTCGTCTGGTTGAAATGTTTTCTAGAGGTATATTTTGTTCAGGAATCTTACGTACTTCGACTTTCTCTTTGTTTTCCGATTTCTCCTTTTGGGTTTTCAATCTTTCCATGTATTGTTTTCCCTTTTCTGTAGTCTCCCGTTTTCTTTCTGACCTTCGCGGTTCGATTGGTAAAATGAGATGGATGGCCTCGGTCATTATGTCTTCTGCCTCGAGGACCGGATTACTAGACAGAGCATCGGCATTCACGTTGGAAATACCCGCTTTATATACGACGTCAAAATCGTATTCTTCTAGGCGTAATCTCCAACGGGTAAGTCTGCTCGTAGGATCTTTAGCAGTTCTCATCCAAACCAATGGTTTGTGATCTGTTATAACAGTAAATTTTCTACCATATAAATAAGGTCGGAAATGAGAAACACAAAATAGAATGGCAAGGGCTTCTTTTTCATTAGTGCTATAATTTTTTTCTGTCCTGTTCAGCTGTCGTAAGACGTAGGCGCATGGGCGATCTTTCCCGATTATCCCTTGACTCAAAATTCCTCCAATCGCGTAACTACTTGCATCGGTCGTTACTAAAAAAGGTTCATCAAATTTAGGATATTGAAGTACTGGGCTTTCACAAAGTTTTTTCTTTAGTGTAATGAAGGCTTGTTCTTGTTCCTCTGTCCAATTGAATTTAACATCTTTTCCGAGTAAAAAGGTTAATGGTTTAGAAATTTTGGCAAATTGATCAATAAAACGGCGGTAATAGGAAGCTAGTCCACAAAATTGTCTAATATTTTTAACATTTGTTGGTCGAGGAAATTTTTCAACGGCTTCAAGTTTTCTAGGATCAGGTTTTAAACCATCTTCAGTGATTTTATGCCCTAGGAACGTTACGTCTCTCCGTAAAAATTCGCATTTATCTGGTTGCAATTTTAGATTAGCTTCTCTTAATCTATCAATTAATAATTTATATTTACGTCTATGCTCTACCAAGGTTTTTGCGTATATTACGATATCATCCATATATACAAATAATTCGATTCCTTGTAGGCCGGTTGGAACTACGTCCATTAACCGTTGGAAAGTTGCCGGGGCATTTTTTAAACCAAACGGCATTCTTGCGAATTCCCAATGCCCGTGCGGACTAGAAAACGCAGTTTTCATGGCATCTCCGTCTTTCATTTTTATTTGATGAAAACCCGATGCAAGATCGAATGTGGAAAAATATCTAGCTCCTCCTAATTGGTCGAGTATCTCAACAATATTAGATAAGGGATAAGAATCCCCTATAGTTTTTTCGTTCAAAGCTCGGAAGTCGAGAACGAGCCTCCATCTAGGATTCCCTTGGCTATCAGCCTTTTTTGGGACGATCCATACAGGAGTGTTGTATGGTGAATGTGAAGGCCTTATTATTTCGTTTTCCAGCATTTCTTCGACTTGTTTATTTAATTCGTCTTTCAATTTAGGAGGAAAACGATATTGTTTCGTATGAATGGGTTTGTTATCTTCTGTAACAATTGAATGTTCGTGAACGTTTGTACAAGTTAGCTTTTCTTCTGGTAAGTGAAAACAATCAGCGCTATCTTTAATCAAATCGATAATTTCCTCTTTTTCTGTGGGCTTCAAATCATCTAGTCGTAATAGGTCTTTTACCTTTTCTACTCGATTCAAGGATGAAATCGTGAAGCATTTTTCCGTTCTTAAACTGCGCCTACCGTTCTCTCGCTTGGATTTTATTTCTTTTTGATTCTCTTTCATACTTTGTATCTCGTGAATTTTCTGTACAGGAATTTTTATCCGTATTTCTTCTTCTGTTGTATTAATACATGGAACAAATGCAGTATTATTAAAATTTGTGACAACACAATTTGCAATAAATAATCCCTTTTTTATTTTTACGGTTTCTAAGAATCCGATTGTTAATGAAGTAGGTTCTAATTTTATACAACATATATGTTTTGTACGTGGGAGAATACTTAAAATATCATTTTTTCGTTATTAATTAATGGAACCTTGATTTCCTGAAACTCAAAACAATTTTCTGCCCAATTTATTTCAGCTTTATTTTTCTGGAAGAATGACGTTCCCATTAATGCTTCAAATGGAATTGGAAAATTATTAGGTATCACATGGAATTTAGTGGGGATCCCATATACGTCTAAAATAACTGTATCGTGTGTGATAACGTAACCGTCTGTTATTCCCGTTAGGTTTATCTGTTCATTCTCATTTATCAAGTATTTATTTTCAATAGAATATTTCTTTATTAAACAAACGTTATCTCCTGAATCTAAAAGAGATTTTATTTCCGTGTTTTCTAGTTTTATTATAATGCATGGTGAATTTTTTTCTATTGTGTATGCGGCGACGTTCTCTAGCCGTTTTACCTCGACCTGGGATCTCTCGAGCTTGCCTCCCTCTGTGGGAGGCGCTGTCCGTTTCCCGGATTCGTAGCGGGTATTGGGTTTTGAGCGCTTCTGAAGTTTCCTGGATTTCGATAAAAATTGTTTTGATATCGCAGGCCTTGATTCATTAATCGCGTATCGTTTTGATAATTATTGGAAAAAGGTCGGTTATTCTGGAACTGATTACTTTGCCATCGAGGAAAATTATTATTTTGTGGACGAGAAAAATCATTATTTTGATAGCGAGAAAAATTGTTGTTTTGAGGATAAATGAAAGGAACAAAATTCTGTGGAGAATAAAATCTCGTATTAAGATAGTCCTGGCGCTGGTTATTGTATTGGATCGTTCTCACTTGTCGAAATCCGCATTCTGCAGCAGTATGATTATACCTTTTACAAATGGAACAAATCTGTCTTTTTAAATTGGGACACAATGAGGCTGTATGTTGAGGCGATTCACAAAGCTGACATGGAGCCTTAACGGTAGTAGCTTCTAAATTTTGCAGTTTAGGACAAGCACTTGATGTATGTGTTTTTTTATCACAAAGGACACACGCCATGACAGTTGTGGAATTCAGACTACTCGCACGTTGATCAGAGAGTTTCTGCAAACTTTTCTCAAGAAGAATTGCAGCAGGCCCTGCAATTTCTAAATCATCTGTTTTTTCCATCAGGACGCGAATTTCATTTTTAAGCCCGTTGATAAATGCGTTACAAGTGCCTGTCGTGATTTCTAATTTACGAGCATCGGTAATTTCACCGTTATTTTCGCTTTTTATTGCGTCGATAATCATATTCCCAATAACTTGAATTCTAAAGAAGTACGTCGCTACATCTTCATTAGGCAGTTGGAATTGTCGGGCCAGGTTTCCACAAATTTCAAAGGAATTTTCAAGAGGTGAGAAAGTCTTTTTAAGATGGGCGAGGAATAGTTCGACCGTAGTGAAAGTGACACCTTATACGGCGCGTGCCGCAGCTCCTATTAAACGAGTCTTGATCAAGTGCATTAGATTAGTTTCGGACTCCCGGGGTATCATATCTCGAGCGGATCTACAAGAAATTGAAAATTCTCTAAAATTTGCTCCCAACATTTCTCCCGAGAATTGCGGGATGGTAAAAGCTGCGTCTTTTAATCTTATTGGTTGCGCCATGTTTGGTAATGACTGATTATCAACGTATTCAATTTTTTGTAAGGAATTAACGCTTGCTTCCACAGGAAGGTTTTTAGAATCTGTTAGACCTTCGGTTTTATTTGTAGCCTTTTTAATATTTGACAAACTGCGATGTAAATAACTATCTCTCTCTTCTGGACTCAGTTCTCCAATTTTCTGTCTAGTTAAAGGAGGTTGACCGTGAATTTCTATATATATATTCCGTGCTTCTTCACTTAATTGACAAAATTCTTCTTGACTCAATTTAAAAGTCTTTAAATATTCTTCTTGTTCTTCTTTACTAAATTCATCAAATTCCTTTTTTGTTACACCCTTTTGTTTCGGCATCGTGGATTGAATCCATTTCAAAGAAAGAAAAAAAGGAATTCTATTAGAATTTTTCCTCCCTTCTCATTTTTTTTATTTTTTTAATCAAATTTACGTTTAAGAAAGAGAGTAGTCAGAATTATATATTGACAAAATATCCTAGTATCCACTAGCAGATGCTCTCATTCAGATAATATATATATAATTTTTTATTCTTTCTCGACGCGAACGTTTTAAATGAGTTTATTTTATTTATAACCAAGAATCGCGGCATTTTTCCTCAATAGTTCGCGTATCTAAAGGTTTTGCAGCGGCTAATTTTATAAGAAGCTCTTGTCGTTCCCTTACACTTCTGGGGGGGGGGGCGTACATGATATATCGGTTCAATTGGTAGTTTGCCAAAGAGTTCGTCCCATCTAAGAGCACATCGACATTTCTCGTCTTCAGGATTTTTTTTATTTTTGCAATAAAGGGGTTTTTCTGTTCTGATTTCGGACATTATTTCATTGTTTATCAGTAAATTTCTTTTTTAATATCAAAAAAGGAAACAAAAAAGACAAAAATTTCTCCTTTAAAAATATGACAATACCTCGAAATAAGCGCTAATTCCAATATCATGAGAAAAATGTTCAATAAAATAATGATACATGTGTTTTACTTCTTCTTCGAACTGGGGAGTCCCTTCGCAATCATAAAGAGTTAGAACCCATGTAGCAATAGCATCCTCTAAATCTTCAGAAATACGTGTATCTGCAAGAGTTTCTATAGTCATTTTATGTTATTATCGAGCCACATTTAGACGCATTGAAAAACCGAGAAAGAGAAAAAAAGATTTTATCAGCCTCTTCTCTGAAGGTTTTGCTAAGCTCAAGAAATTCAGGCACGCAAGCGACTTGGTAAGTGTGACAGGAAAAAGAAAATCCAGAATAAACCGGAAATTCTTATTACTGTCCTACCGACTGCGCCAAAAATTTTACCTGTCACGAGCGGACTCGTGAATAGGAAGGAGAATGGAAGCCGAGTTTGAAACTCGCCTTCCAAAACCCTGTAGGTCCTTGTCACTGCGTGTTGATTTCCGTGAATATTGAAAATTACCCACGATGATCCGTGAATAACGAGAGAGAGAGAGACGAATAAATAGGCTGGTGAAAATTAATGAAACAAATTGTTATAGTATAAAATTTTATTATAAACCGAAGTTCAAGTTTCAATAATTGTTACACTTATACATTCCAATGATAGTAGATATATATTACTTAATATTATTTTACATATATGCGCGACAATATAATTCGCTTTTAATCAAAATGTGAAAAAGTCGAAACGTGGCTCTGACAACTACCCTACTTATTCTTTGAGCTCTAGTATCCTGCATAAAACGTTCGCTATAAATTCATAAAAGTAAGATGGGATTATATTCTCAATAATATTTCTAAGTATTTATTTCCCCTTTTGAGTTATTCTTCTAGAAATGTTTTTTATCGATTCATTATTTCAATTATATTAAATTTTAATTATTTTTATTATTTCTACTTTTTTCGTTATTTCTTCAGCTAATCCCACTTTGATCAATATAAGTTTCTATCAATACACCAAAATAGAATTACCAAAATAGTTGTGAAGTTGTTTTTCCTCTTTCAAAGATTCAAATACAATTGTTCTTCAATTGTGTAATAAAATAGTATTATTAAAATTTCAAAGAGTGTGATAATCAATATTTAATTTCGTTGCGGACAAAGGTCTTAGTACAGTAGTAGGATCGAGTGTCCAGAGCAGAATACCGTCGTCAGGTCAGGCAGAATGCTCTATAGGGAGTCCTTAGCGTACAAAGTGCGTGTTATGCAGAGGTACGACTAATCAGAACTCCGGCGAATCTAAAAAATCGCGGGTCTCATATACCCAAAATTTCGTATTAGAAAGGAAAATCTTTTGGGGTCAAACGGTATAATATTGGGAAATAGGAAAAGTAGAAAACTTTATCAATAACTGAATCGTACGGATGAGTCGCGTGAAAGTACATGAATTAGGGACCACCTATTACGCATCGAGGTCGTGCGACGAATTGCGAGAATTTATAGGTTTTTCAGAAATGGGGAAAGAGCGGTGAAAAGGCCGTATTTTAGCCGCTCTTCACATTCGACATTGGGCAAGAAATTTCGATTTTTTAAAAGCAAATATTTCACAATGTCGAATTTATCCCTTTTCTCAATTTTATCAATTTTCGAGATACCGTTGGCACGGAATGAGGCCAAGATGCAGTTTAACTGACATGAATTTCGGAGCTACGTCGTGTTGGCGGTCCATTTTTTTTGTACGTTCGAATTTGGACAAGATATTTCGATTTTCTAAAAGCAAATATCTTAAAATGTCGAATTTATCAATTTTCTTATTATTTTATTTTTGAGATAACGTTGGCATTAAGTGACCCGAAGATTCTCTTTAACTGCCATCAATTTTGAATCTCCGTCGTTTTGGAGGGCCATTTTTTTCGTACGTTAGACTTTGGACATGAAAGTTCGATTTTCTAAAAGCAAACATCTCAAAATGTAAAATATATCGATTTAACTAATTTTTTTTTATTTGTCAGATACCCTTTGCATGAGGTGAGGCCAAGATTTTATTTGACTGCCATTAATTTCGGAGCCACATGATGTTGATAGTCCATTCCCTGCGTACGATTGTCTTCATAAATGAAAGTTCGATTTTCTGAAAGCAAATATCTCAAAATGTCGAATTTATCAATTTTCTTAATTTTTTTTATTTTTGAGATACCTTTGGTATCAAGTGAGGCCAAGATTCAATTCGCCTGCCTTCAATTCCAAAGCCACGTCGTTTTGGCAGTACATTTTCTTCGTACGTTCGACATTGGGCAAGTAATTTTGATTTTTTAAAAGCAAATATTTCACAATGTCGAATTTATCCATTTTCTAAATTTTTTTAATTTTCATGATACGTTGAGACGAAATGAGGCCAAGATGCAGTTTAAATGGGATCAATTTCAGAGCTAGGTCGTGTTGGCGGTCGATGTTCTTCGTATTTTCGAATTTGGACAAGAAATTTCGATTTTCTAAAGGCAAATATCTTAAAATGCCGAATTTATCAATTTTCTTATTTTTTTATTTTTGAAATAACGTTGGCATGACGTGATGCCAAGATTCAGTTTTACTGCCATAAATTTCGAATCTCCGTCGTTTTGGAGGTCCATTTTTTCCGTACGTTAGACTTTGGACATGAAAGTTCGATTTTCTAAAAGCAAACATCTCAAAATGTAAAATATATCAATTTAAATAATTTTTTTTATTTGTCAGATACCCTTTGCCTGAAGTGAGGCCAAGATTCACTTTTACTGCCATCAATTTCGAATCTCCGTGGTTTTGGAGCTCCATTTTCTTCGTACGTTAGACTTTGGACATGAAAGTTCGATTTTCTAAAAGCAAACATCTCAAAATGTAAAATATATTAATTTAATTAAATTTTTTTTATTTGTCAGATACCCTTTGCATGAAGTGAGGCCAAGATTTAATTTGACTGCCATTAGTTTCGGATCCACATGATGTTGATGGTCCATTTCCTGCGTACGATCGTCTTCTTACATGAAAGTTCGATTTCCTAAAAGCAAGTATCTCAAAATGTCGATATTATCAATTTTCTTAATTTTTTTCATTTTTGAGATACCTTTGGTATGAAGCGAGGCCAAGATTGAATTCCCCGGTCTTCAATTCCAAAGCTACGTCGTTTCGGCAGCCCATTTTCTTCGTACGTTCGACATCGGGCAAGAAATTTCGATTTTTCAAAAGCAAATATTTCAAAATGTCGAATTTATCCATTTTCTAAACTATTTTAATCTTCGAGATACCGTTGGCACGAAATAAGGTCAAGATGCAGTTTAACTTTCATCAATTTCGGAGCTACGTCGTATTAGCGGTCTATTTTCTTTGTACGTTCGAATTTGGAGAAGAAATTTCGATTTTCGTATAGCAAATATTTAAAAATGTCGAATTTATCAATTTTATTTTTTTTTATTTTTAAGATAACGTTGGCATGAAGTGGGGCCAAGATTCTTTTTCACTGCCATCAATTTCCCATCTCCGTCGTTTTGTAGGTCCATTTTTTTCGTAAGATAGACTTTGGACATGAAAGTTCGATTTTCTAAAAGCAAACATCTAAAAATGTAAAATATATTAATTTAATTAATTTTTTTTTAATTTTCAGATACGCTTTGCATGAAGTCAGGCCAAGATTTAATTTGACTGCCATTTATTCCGGAGCCACGTGATGTTGGTGGTCCATTTCCTGCGTACGATCGTCTTTGTACATGAAATTTCGATTTTCTAAAAGCAAATATCTCAAAATGTCGAAATTATCCATTTTCTTAATTTTTTTTATTTTTGAGATACCTTTGGTATGAAGTGAGGCGAAGATTCAATTCGCCTGCCTTCAATATCAAAGCTACGTCGTTTTGGCAGCCCATTTTCTTCGTACGTTCGACATTGGGCAAGAAATTTCGATTTTTTCGAAGCAAATATTTCAAAATGTCGAATTTATCCATTTTCTAATTTTTTTCAATTTTCGATATACCGTCGGCACGGAATGAGGACAACATGCAGTTTAACTGGCATCAATTTCGAAGCTACGTCCTGCTGGAGGTACATTTTCTTTGTACGTTCGAATTTGTACAAGTAATTTCGATTTTCTAAAGGCAAATATCTTAAAATGTCGAATTTATAAATTTCCTTTTTTTTTATTTTTAAGATAACGTTGGCAAGAAGTGAGGCCAAGATTCACTTTTACTGCCATCAATTTAGAATCTTCGTCATTTTGGAGGTCCATTTTCTTCGTACGTTAGACTTTGGACATGAAAGTTCGATTTTCTAAAAGCAAACATCTCAAAATGTAAAATATATTAATTGAATTAATTTTTTTTTATTTGTCAGATACCCTTTGCATGAAGTGAGGCCAAGATTTAATTTGACTGCCATTAATTCCGGAGCCACGTGATGTTGGTGGTCCATTTCCTGCGTACGATCGTCTTTATACATGAAAGTTCGATTTTCTAAAAGCAAATATCTCAAAATGTCGAAATTATCAATTTTCTTAATTTTTTTTATTTTTGAGATACCTTTGGTATGAAGTGAGGCCAAGATTCAATTCGCCTGCCTTCAATTCAAAAGCTACGTCGTTTTGGCCGCCCATTTTTTTCGTATGTTCGACATTGGGCAAGAAATTTCGATTTTCTAAAAGCAAATATCTTAAAATGTCGTAATTATCAATTTTCTTATTTTTTTAATTTTGAGATAACGTTGGCATGAAGTGAGACCAAGATTCACTTTTACATTTACCAATTTCGCATCTCCGTCGTTTTGGAGGTCAATTTTTTTCGTACGTTAGACTTTCGACACGAAAGTTCGATTTTCAAAAAGCAAACATCTCAAAATGTAAAATATATTAATTTAATTAATTTTTTTTTATTTGTCAGATACCCTTTGCATGAAGTGAGGCCAAGATTTAATTTTACTGCCATGAATTCCGGAGCCACGTGATGTTGGTGGTCCATTTCCTGCGTACGATTGACTTTATACATGAAAGTTCGATTTTCTAAAATTAAGTATCTCAAAATGTCGAAATTATAAATTTTCTTAATTTTTTTAATTTTTGAGATACCTTTGGTATAATGTGAGGCCAAAATTCAATTCGCCTGCCTTTAATTCCAAAGCTACGTCGTTTCGGCAGCCCATTTTCTTCGTACGTTCGACATTGGGCAAGAAATTTCGATTTTTTAAAAGCAAATATTTCACAATGTCGAATTTATCCATTTTCTCAACTTTTTCAATTTTCGAGATACCGTTGGCACGGAATGAGTCCAAGATGTAGTTTAACTGACATCGATTTCGGAGCTACGTCGTTTTGGCGTTCCATTTTTTTTGTACGTTCGAATTTGGACAAGATATTTCGATTTCCTAAAAGCAAATATCTTAAAATGTCGAATTTATCAAATTTCTTATTTTTTTATTTTTGAGATAACGTTGCCATTAAGTGAGGCGAAGATTCATTTTAACTGCCATCAATTTTGAATCTCCGTCGTTTTGGAGGGCCATTTTTTTCGTACGTTAGACTTTGGACATGAAAGTTCGATTTTCTAAAAGCAAACATCTCAAAATGTAAAATACATTAATTTAATTAATTTTTTTTTATTTGTCAGATACCCTTTGCATGAAGTGAGGCCAAGTTTTAATTTGACTGACTTTAATTCCGGAGCCCCGTGATGTTGGTGGTCCATTTCCTGCGTACGATCGTCTTTGTACATGAAATTTCGATTTTCTAAAAGCAAATATCTCAAAATGTCGAAATTATCAATTTTCTTAATTTTCTTTATTTTTTGGATAACTTTGGTATCAAGTGAGGCCAAGATTCAATTCGCCTGCCTTCAATTCTAAAGCCACGTCGTTTTGACAGCCCATTTTCTTCGTACGTTCGACATTGGGCAACAAATTTCGATTTTTTAAACGCATATATTTCAAAATGTCGAATTTATCCATTTTCTAAATTTTTTTAATTTTCGCGATACCGTTGGCACGGAATGAGGCCAAGATGCAGTTTAACTGGCATCAATTTCGAAGCTACGTCCTGTTGGCGGTCCATTTTCTTTGTACGTTCGAATTTGGACAAGAATTTTCGATTTGAAAAAGCAAATATCTTAAAATGTCGAATTTATCAATTTTATTTTTTTTTCATTTCTGAGATAACGTTGGCATGAAGTGAGGCCAAGATTCAATTCGCCTGCCTTCAATTACAAAGCTACGTCGTTTTGGCAGCCCATTTTCTTCGTACGTTCGACATTGGGCAAGAAATTTCGATTTTTTAAAAGCAAATATTTCACAATGTCGAATTTATCCATTTTCTAAATTTATTAAATTTTCGAGATACCGTTGGCACGAAATGAGGCCAAGATGCAGTCTAACTGGCATCAGCTTCTGAGCCACGTCGTGTTGGCGGTCCATTTTTTTTGTACGTTCGAATTTTGACAAGAATTTTCGATTTTCTAAAAGCAAATATCTTAAAATGTCGAATGTATCAATTTTATTTATTTATTTTTTTTTGAGATAACGTTGGCATGAAGTGGGGCCAAGATTTACTTTGAATGCAATCGATTTCGAAGCTACGAGGTTTTGAAGGTCCATTTTCTTTGTGCGTTCGACATTGGACTTGAAAGTTCAATTTTCTAAAAGCAAACATCTCAAAATGTAAAATATATCAATTAATTTAATTTTTTTTTATTTGTCAGATACCCTTTGCATGAAGTGGGCCAAGATTTAATTTGACTCTCATTAATTCCGGAGCCACGTGATGTTGATGGTCTATTTCCTGCTAACGATCGTCTGCATACATGAAAGTTCGATTTTCTAAAAGCAAATGTCTCAAAATGTCGAAATTATCAATTTTCTAAATTTTTTTTATTTTTGAGATACCTTTGGTATGAAATGAGCCCAAGATTGAATTCGCCTGCCTTCAATTCCAAAGCTACGTCGTTTTGGCAGCCCATTTTCTTCGTACGTACGACATTTGGCAAGAAATTTCGAATTTTAGAAGCAAATATTTCAAAATGTCGAATTTTTCCATTTTCTAAATATTTTTAATCTTCGAGATACCGTTGGCACGAAATGAGGCCAAGATGCAGTCTAACTGGCATGTATTTCGGAGCTACGTCGTGTTGGCGGTCCATTTTCTTAATACGTCCGAATTTGGACAAGAATTTTCGATTTTCTAAAATCAAATATCTTAAAATGTCGAATTTATCAATTTAATTTATTTATTTCTGTTTGAGATAACGTTGGCATGAAGTGAGGCCAACATTTACTTTGAAGGCAATCGATTTCGAAGCTACGAGGTTTTGAAGGTCCATTTTCTCCGTGCGCTCCACATTGGACATGAAAGGTTAATTTTCTGAAAGCAAACATCTCAAAATGTAAAATATACCAATTTAATTAATTTTTTTTATTTGTCAGATACCCTTTGCATGAAGTGAGGCTAAGATTCAATTTGACTACCATTAACTTCGGAGCTACATGATGTTGATAGTCCATTTACTGCGTACGATGGTCTTCATACATGAACGTTCGATTTTCTAAAAGCAAATATTTCAAAATGTCGAAATTATCAATTTTCTTAATTTTTTTTATTTTTGAGATACCTTTGGTATCAAGTGAGGCCAAGATTCAATTCGCCTGCCTTCAATTCCAAAGCTACGTCGTTTTGGCATCCCATTTTCTTCGTACGTTCGACCCTGGGCAATAAATTTCGATTTTTTAAAAGCGAATATTTCAAAATATCGAATTTATCCATTTTCAAAATTTTTTTAATTTTCGAGATGCTGTTGACACGAAATTAGGCCAAGATGCAGTTGAACTGGCATTAATTTCGGAGCTACGTCGTGTTGGCGGTCCATTTTCTTCGTACGTTCGAATTTGGGCAAGAAATTTCGATTTTCTAAAATCAAATATCTTAAAATGTCGAATTCATCAATTTTATTTTATTTTTTTTTTTGAGATAAAGTTGGCATGAAGTGAGGACAAGATTCAATTCGCCTGCCTTCAATTACAAAGCTACGTCGTTTTGGCAGCCCATTTTCTTCGTACGTTCGACATTGGGCAAGAAATTTCGATTTTTTAAAAGCAAATATTTCAGAATGTCGAATTTATCCATTTTCTAAATTAATTAAATTTTTGAGATACCGTTGGCACGAAATGGGGCCAAGATGCAGTCGAACTGGCATCAGCTTCGGAGCTACGTCGGGTTAGCGGTCCATTTTTTTTGTACGTTCGAATTTGGACAAGAAATTTCGATTTTCTAATGGCAAATATCTTAAAATGTCGAATTTTTTAATTTTTTTTATTTTTTTTTTTTTAAGATAACGTTCGTATGAAGTGAGTCCAAGATTTACTTTGAATGCAATCGATTTCGAAGCTACGAGGTTTTGCAGGTCCATTTTCTTCGTGCGTTCGACATTGGACTTCAAAGTTCGATTTTCTAAAAGCAAACATCTCAAAATGTAAAATATATCAACTTAATTAATTTTTTTTTATTTGTCAGATACCCTTTGCATGAAGTGGGACAAGATTTAATTTGACTCTCATTAATTCCGGAGCCACGTGATGTTGATGGTCTGTTTCCTGCGTACGATCGTGAGCATACATGACAGTTCGATTTTCTAAAAGCGAAAATCTCAAAATGTCGAAATTATCAATTTTCTAAATTTTTTTTATTTTTGAGATACCTTTGGTATGAATTGAGGCCAAGATTGAATTCGCCTACGTTCAATTCCAAAGCTAGGTCGTTTTGGCAGCCCATTTTCTTCGTACGTACGACATTTGGCAAGAAATTTCGAATTTTAAAAGCAAATATTTCAAAATGTCGAATTTTTCCATTTTCTAAATTTTTTTAATCTTCGAGATACCGTTGGCACGAAATGAGGCCAAGATGCAGTCTAACTGGCATCAATTTCGGAGCTACGTCGTGTTGGCGGTCCATTTTCTTAATACGTTCGAATTTGGACAAGAATTTTCGATTTTCTAAAATCAAATATCTTAAAATGTCGAATTTATCAATTTTATTTATTTATTTCTGTTTGAGATAACGTTGGCATGAAGTGAGGCCAAGATTTACTTTGAATGCAATCGATTTCGAAGCTACGAGGTTTTGAAGGTCCATTTTCTTCGTGCGTTCCACATTGGACATGAAAGTTTAATTTTCTGAAAGCAAACATCTCAAAATGTAAAATATATAAATTTAATTAATTTTTTTTATTTGTCAGATACCCTTTGCATGAAGTGAGGCCAAGATTCAATTTGACTACCATTAACTTCGGACCTACATGATGTTGATGTTCCATTTCCTGCGTACGATCGTCTTTATACATGAAAGTTCGATTTTCTAAAAGAAAATATCTCAAAATGTCGAAATTGTCAATTTTCATAATTTTTTTTATTTTTGAGATAACTTTGGTATCAAGTGCGGCCAAGATTCAATTCGCCTGCCTTCAATTCAAAGCTACGTCCTTTTGGCAGCCCATTTTCTTCGTAGGTTCGACATTGGGCAAGGAATTTCGATTTTTTAAAAGCAAATATTTCAAAATGTCGAATTTATCCATTTTCTAAAGTTTTTAATTTTCGAGATACCGTTGGCATGAAATGAGGCCAAGATGCAGTTTAACTGGCATAAATTTCGAAGCTACGTCGGTTTGGCGGTCCATTTTTTTCGTACGTTCGAATTTGGATAAGAAATTTCGTTTTTTTAAAAGCAAATATCTTAAAATGTCGAATTTATCAATTTTCTTATTTTTTTATTTTTGAGATAATGTTGGCATGAAGTGAGACAAAGATTCACGTTTACTTTCATCAATTTCGAATCTCTGTCGTTTCGGAGGTCCATTTTTTTCATACGTTAGATTTTGGACATGAAAATTCGATTTTCTAAAAGCAAACATCTCAAAATGTAAAATATATTAATTTAACTAATTTTTTTTTATTTGTCAGATACCCTTTGCATGAAGTGAGGCCAATATTTAATTTGACTGCCATTAGTTCCGGAGCCACATGATGTTGATGGTCCATTTCCTGCGTACGATCGTCTTCATATATGAAAGTTCGATTTTCTAGAAGCA
>JABFQI010000035.1:0-20095 GCA_022816925.1 Trichacis sp. ZL-2020 | reverse complement strand
AAAACACGAATATAGTAAAATTCACTGTAATAATTAATCTTTTTTGTACTAATTTGAGTAAAAAACATTAATTTTTTTTGTTATTTTGGAAAATTACAATTAAATCATGCAAAAAATTTTTGTTTGATTCATCTATTTGATGTGAACGTTTATTTAATAGTTTTTAAATGCACTCTGCAACATGAAAATCTGTCATTTAACACATAACCTACCATTGAAATTTGGGAGAGCGCGTCATGTGACATTTGAGAGATTTTGCGTTCCCGAGAATGTGAAATTTGGGAGGTCGAGTGTATTCGTTCTCAATTATCGACTCATAATAAAGAAAAGATATCGGGGTTAAAAGACAATTGACAATGCGAGTCATGAGCGCCATCTACAACTCATGTGGACGCCAATGACAGTTCGCTCGAAATCGTGAATAATGCCACATTTTCCGTGGTAAAAATCATGTTTACCCATTTCACGAAGATTTTACTTTTTCTTTATCACATTCGTGACATTCTTGCGACAACAAAAAAACCATCAATCAATTTTCCCCTTCCCCTCGACGCACTATAAAAATTACATGCAAAGCGAGTCTCGGCGAGAGTTTTCAAAGCAATTTCCTTACCCGTAAATGGATTGCGCCCGAAGAAACGGCGCGCGAAAAACTCCGGGAAAATTGAATTGGTAATCCGAGTGAGTGCTGCAAGGATTATTTATTCCCCCCCTCCCACCCTCTTTTTATCGATACAATCCACGATTTATCAGCACTTTCGTCTGTTTGCCACCAAGTATTTTAATCCGCGCAGTTTCCGGAAAACTCGACGGAAAATTCCGCGTCTTCGTCGCGAAATTCCGGAAACGAGGTTGTTGGAATACCAAACAGTTCGTTTAAATGCTGATTCGCCTCGCGAACCCAACGAAAGGAATATTGCGTCCTCGATCGATATTTTGCCACTAATTGGGAACTATCATAATTTTAAATGATGAGCAAAATTTTATAACTTTCTGAGAACTTAAAAAACAAATTATAACTACAGAACGTCATGTGAAATTTTGAATCTTTATTCTAAAACTCTCCAGAAAATTCGAGTACTATGTTTCTAGAACATACCAATAATTGAAAAACAATTCGAAAAATATTCCAGAATTTTTAGGGACCTTCAAAAGTTTGTCTGTCAAAAGTTTGTTTGTTTGAGTGTCAACAGACATACTGGAAAATTCCAAAACTTTATTATCATAATCAGACTTTCTGGATTATTCTAAAACTTAATAAAATATTTTTAAAAATCGTTGAACATTTTTTATTTCATTACAACATTTTACAAACGTGTAGAACATTATAGATCTTCATAACCTTCTAAATATTATAAAACCTTCGAGAATGTTTCAAAAATGTCTACAACTTTCCTGGCAAGTGTAGAAAATTTTAGAAACTATTTTTCAAATTAAATTTTCAGAATAAAAATCACAAGCAATTTCTAGAATTTTATTTTTTAAATAATTGCTGTGAATCGTCAGATTAGACTCAAAGTGAAACCGTGTAAAAAGCTTACGTGAAGAACAAATTAAACTTCAGGAAACTAGAAAGTCGAAAAGTTCTAAATTGACTTTGAAAATATGGACCATTTCCATTTATAATTTCAAAAATGTTTAAATCTGATATTGAGATTTTCCTTTTTGGGGATGGTGGAGGGAGAACTCTATTAATGCCTATTAACATTTCCTATCACTAATGTTTATTTCCAATTTTATTCTTATCTTTACATAATTTTACGAGTCAAACTTATTTTTTAGAATTTCTCAAACGCAAATGCAAAAATTATAACATACTAAACTTCACGAAAACTCGCTAAATTTAACACCACACTATTCAAACAATCTAAAGAGAATAATTTTTTTCATATAAAATATAGAAAAAAATTGACGTTAAAAAAACGTCAAAAAATCATTAAAAAATAAAAATTAAAAAATCATTAAATCATTAAAAATCGTTAAAAAATCATTCTCGAATCTAATTATTCTTTCGGAAAATCAACAAAAATTATCATTTCGTTTCTCATGCTATTACTCTATTGCATAAAAAATTCACGTTAAAAAAACGTTAAAAAATCATTAGAAATCTCGAATCTGATTATTCTTTCGGAAAATTAACAAAAATTATCATTTTATTTCTCATGCTAGTACTCAGTTGCATAAAAAATTGCGTCTTCTGGTTCCCTTTTTTTGAGGTGAGAGAAATGTGCTCGTATTCAATTGACATCGTTCTCTGAGCTTTTTGCTGCGGCAACGTCGCGTCATTCTGGGCATGCAGTGGTAAAAGTCACGTCTCGTCAGGCGACGCGTCGCATTCAACTTGCGTGATACCGGGATCGTGAAGCTCGTGCGTTTGCAACTTTTTTCGCGGTCGAAAAGTTTCGATGTTATGTAATCGCGGGAGGAACGAAAATCACGTTTCATGATGAATTGTATCATTATTCTGACGAGGATAGCATTATTTACAGTAACTTGTAGGTTTTTTCATTTAATATCTTTCACTCCGCGACTACATAATTCGCGAGAAAAACATTTGTTTAAAGCGACAAAATATCCACATCATCAAATAACTGTGAAAAATTAATTTCAGTTCCAACAGAAACATTTTTAAGACGTTTTGTTTCACAAATTCAGTATCAATACTAGTCTTTTTTTTAAATTTGATAAATCTTAAATTCATCAGAAATTTACTAATATTTAAATGAATTTTTTTCATATTCAGTAGAACTCTTTTAATATTATATGTTCAATATTTTTTCGAAAATTGAAGCTCAAACATCTAAAAGGTGGAACCTCTCGTGAAAAAAAATTTTTTTTGGAACTAAATATATCTTTTTTAGTATCAGTAAACGTACTTTGTATTCAATATTAAATTACCCTTAAAAAAAAGGGTACTATCAATACTGAATTACAAGTCTTTAAAATACACTCGACCCTCTCAAATTTCAACTTCTCAAATGTCAACAAAATATCTCTCAAATGCCAACAAAACTTTTTGCTTTTATCAAAAAAAATTTTCATGATTATTTTACTTTTTCTGCATAAAAATATGGAAATTATATGAAAAAACATGAAAATATTAAAACTGACTACAATAATTAATCTTTTCTTTATGAATTTGAGTTAAAACCGTTAATTTTTTTGTTATTTTGGAAAAATTCAATTAAATCATGCAAAAAATTTTCATTTTATTAATCTATTTGATTTGAACGTTTATTAAATAATTGTTAAACACACTCTGCAACATTAACATCTGTCAATAAACACATAACCCGCGATTGAAATTTGGGAGAGCGCGTCAATTGACATTTGAGAGATTATGCGCTCCCGAGCAGTTGACATTTGGGAGAGTCGAGTGTACTGCCCGATTTTTTACAACAATAAAAACTTTTTGCGCCGGTTTCAACTGTACATCATCTGTTTGTCGGTTTTTGTTTTTCTTTGACTTTCAGTCACAGCAACGAGAACGTCGAGAAGAAAAAGCTTGAGAAAAGGCGATGATACGCGATGGGATTTGCATTAATGCATCCTTCGCGACGTGTTCGCCCCGACGTTGAGCCGGGGCCAATTCGCTTGGAAAACGTCACGGCGAACAATCCCAAATAATGGCCCTTGATACCACCTAATCCGCCATGACTAACAAGCCTGATGTTGATACATTATCTCGTCGCGACGCACGCGCGCGCGCGTCACTCATCCTAAACAGGAAACAGCGAAAAATCGCCGAAACTCTTCAGGGCAGATGTCCCAACTAGCGCGCCTTTAAAAATGACGTAGTGATTGATGCAAGATAAAGTCATTAAAACATTGTTAGAATCAGACAAAAATTATTGCAAAACCGAGCAAATCATTTAATTGACAGAAATTCTCTTTTTCCGAATGTACACTCGACTCTCCCAAATTTCACTTTCTCAAATGTCACACTCTCTCAAATGTCATCAAATTCTCTCTCAAATGAAAACTAAACTTCATGCTTTTATCAAAAAAATTTTATATGATTATTTTACTTTTTCTACATAAAAATATGAAAATTACATGAAAAAACACTAAAATATTAAAATTGACTGCAATAATTAATTTTTTCTGAACGAATTTGAGTAAAAAACATTAATTTGTTTGTTATTTTGGAACAATTCATTTAAATCATGCAAAAAATTTTTGTTTTATTCATCTATTTGATTTGAACGTTTATTGAATAGTTTTTAAATGCACTCTGCAAATTAAAATTTGTCAATAAACACATAACCTACAATTGAAATTTGGGAGAGCGCGTCATGTGGCATTTGAGAGATTTTGCGTTCCCGAGAATGTGAAATTTGGTAGAGTCGAGTGTAGATCAAAATTCGTTCGAAAATATCTACGACGGCAGAATTAAAAGGGATTCATAGTACCACAGTAGCGTCTTCATGTTTACATACATCGTGTGTCGCGCGGGTGTGCGAAGAAGCACGCCAAGGTCAAAGGAATATCTATTGATATTTGACATGTTTTTGTGTGAAAGTCATACATAAGACTTCTAAACTGTATGTGATTGCATATGTTTTTTAGAATGTTCCATTAAAGATTGAGATGTTTTCAAAAATCCAATAATTTGAAATGATCTCTCAAAACTTTTCGTTCAGAAATTTTAGGTAAGACACTCAAAATATTTTTAGTGATTAATCAGTTCTAGAAAGTTGAGAGAAGTTCTAGCTGATATCGGAAATTACATAAAAGTTTTTATTTAAGTAGTTTATACATTGTACAGTATAATATTTTTTTATTCCGGGGTATTTTTTAAAACCGTTTTTAACGTTTCTAGAATTTTCAGTGCGTTACAGAACATTACATCATAACATTTCTCATAATTTTTTTTATTCCACAAAATATTCTGAAACTTTCTAGAATTCTGAGGTGGATCTCATTACTTTCTGATAAATTTTGAAGAAATCTGAAATATTCTTGAACTTCTCTAAAACATCCGAAACCTTTAAAAGTTCCTCAAACTTTCCGGTAAATTATCTGAACGTTTCAGAATAATCCTAGCTTTTGCACATTTTCTTAATTTTCCTATAAAATCCTACATCAATCATTCTAAATCAATCTTTAACCTTCTCGAATTCCCGGAATGTAACTAGACATTAACAGAATATTTTAAAACGTTCAGAGACTTTGTTGAATATGTTTTCCGACTTTTTGATATTTCTGCTGAATTTTAGAATATTTTGGAATCATCGGGAACTTTTTTAACATTTTAGAATTCCGAAAATTATTCTACATATCTTCACAAATCTTTCTACAAAATTGGAGCATGTTGATAAGCATTTCGAAACTTTTTGATACATTCATAAACTACCTAGAAATCTTAGCAGAGCAGTGGCATTGTAATAACTTTTTTAATACCTTTCTACACTCTCGAAAATTTTCTAGATAGTTTCAAAATATTTTCGAATTGTTTGAACCCTACTCGAGAATGCTATGATATTAAAAATTATTGGAACATTAGGAAATTTCACCAACTTCCTAGATCTTATGAGAATATTCTAAAAAATTCTAAAAATTTTTACAACTTTCGGCAAAATTCTCATATTTTCCAGAACTTTCTATAATTTGATTGAACTTTCTAGACTATTTTACAACCTCTTAAAATACCATGGAACTTTGTAGAACATATTTTAAACATTTTAGATTTTCCATAAGCAGTTCAATATTTTTAGACATTCGTAGAATATAGTAAAACATAAAGAAATATTTTGTATCTTTTTGAAATTCAATATTTTATGGTATTATCAATTGCAAAAATTATTCATTCAAGCGATTTCTTTGTTTCCAGGCAATGAGCATTTTTTGGAAAAAATATCTGATGCAATTGAAATGTATAATCCAGTGTGAAATAATAAATTCGTTATCCTTCCATTCGTCACTTACAATTGGAAAAAACCTTTTGATGAATATCAAAAACTAAACAGTTTCACATTTCTTCGAACTTTATCGCAAGTTTTAGTATCAAAAAATTACTTACTATCCTGATTTTTTGTAACTTCCGTTTTTTTGCTCTTGTAAAAATTGCACTTCTAATCAGGAAGACATTTTTATATTGTTAAAAACTCGACTAGATCCAAATTTGTTACGATTTAATAACTTTGTCGCAAAAATAGCATTCCTAAAAAAAGGTATGCGCTTTCTTCAGAAACAAAAAAAAATAGGACAACTGTTTGAAATCATTGCAACTATTATTTGAAAATATAAATATCTTCGATATCAAAAAGTTGGTATTACTGAAAATAAAAACGAGTTTTCGAACGCACTCATCATGTTCTCTCCAAAATTATTGACGACTCATTGATCTTTCTAGTTTTCTACGAAAAAACAACAAAAATTTTCGTATTTCTTGATAATATTTTCGGTCCAATGAATTACATTAACGGAAATTAGTAATTCATGTCCGTCTAATCATGCTAGGGAAAAATTAACAAACAGAGAAAAGCTATAATCAGAGCAACTAAACGCAGGCAACTAAATCATTTTTATCTGTATTAACTGCATTTCAGTCGATTCTATTTTGAAAATTTATGAAACTTAACGGAAATTTATTTGAATTAAAGAAAAATTTAAGTTGGAGCATATTTTCATAAAGCGTCACTGTAAAAATGAGGTCTCCATTCAGTGGCAATAATTTTAGAAGGTTTTTTGATTCCAAATCTATTATAGGAATTATTTTGTTCCTGAGTTTGATGTATATCGATTTAAAAAAAATCAATATCAAGAAGAAAACATTCATTTTTAACTAATATTTTTTAACTCAAGGGTTATTTATCACGAAATTTCAGCTATGAACTTTAAAAAAAGGCCAAATTTCGATTTCAACAATGTTCTGCTGATAGTAAATCTTTTCATCACAATGTCAATAAATCTATGGTAAATTCTAAATCTAGCAATCCTAACATGAAGCTATAGTTTCTATACTAAATCTAAGACCAAAAAGCGTCTCGAAATTTTTTTGTCACTGACACCAAGGCTTTATTTTAATAAGATGTAGACGCAGTAATATACATAAATGAATCTTTATTGCAATGAAACGAAATTTGTTTATCTACCAGCAATTTATTCAAGTGAATTAAACAGCGGCTAAATATAATATAGACATCTCTTTAAGTCTAACTAACCGATTTTTACGTGATTCATTTTACATAAGACAATATAACACGCATAAAAAATTTCTTATCACCCTCAGTATGGACGGTAATAGAGAAGAAATAATTAGATCTCCTTCATACATTCAAAGTTTAATGGATGAGAGTGAAAATTCCCAAAGTCTTGACGGCAGCATTGTGAGAAGACTACCACAAGCAGATAAAGGTATGAATTAAATTTCGTTGTACCTGCTGGGAAGTTTCTTGATTTTTCATTCCGCCTATAGACTAACTTCTACAGCAATCTAACAATAAGAATCAATTATTTCATTTAACAGGTGTAGACAACGGTGTTGAAGACGAAGAATTACAGTATGCATTGATTTTGGCGGTAGAGGAACGTCCTGCTTTGTGGTATAAAGAGAAATTCAAATCCAACCCTGTTCAAAGAGAAGAATTATGGAGCGAAGTTTCAAGAGCTGTGGGAGGTACTTTAGAGCACATATTGATACGTTTTAGAAATTCCTTAATTCCGAGCATCAATATATGTACAATTTGTTCTTTTTTCGTTCAGGAGCATTGGAAGCCGACGAATGTAAAAGAACTTTTTACCTTATGCGTGAAAAATATCGAAAACGAAAGAAGAAGTTGCCCAGTGGTTCAGGAGCCACGAGACAAACCTTTTGGGGGCTTGAAAATAGCTTGAAATTCTTAGACTCTGCGATTAAAATACAACGGTACGATAATTTGTGTCTATAAATGTAGCTCTTCATAAAAATAGTTTCAAACATGACTTTCTCATTGTAGTATGTTTATTTTTGGCACTTACAAAGGAAAATTTGTTGTTCAATAATGTAAATATGTATCTTTTTCGAAACAGAACGACTACAAACTACATCCGTCGAGTTCCAAAAAATCAAGGTAAAATTGTGTCATTAAAGTATCTGCAAATTTGAGTGTGACGATTTTTGTGTCAACCTTTCTCATGCACTAATTTAAAAATAATTTAATTCTTAACATTATTGTAGGCACACCTGGGTCGTCCACCACTCCACAAACACACATGATTACTAGTACGGAGAATATGTCCTTCATGCCGAACAATCATCAATTCACATTTCCTCCTTCAAGTTCTCCTGGACCACAGTATGGGCGACCAACGTTTCAACATATTCCATATTCTACCGAGGTCCAGACCAATGTCCCATCGCTTTTCTCCCAACCTTTAATGGGCACAAATTTTTTTTCCAACAATCCTTCAGTACCAACAACATTTTCCACTTGCCAGATTAGCAATTGCAGTACATCAGTCACTACTGTTACACAGTCTGGAATGATAATCAACACTTCTAATACATCTTTACAATTGCCCGTCAATGCAGTTTCAATTGTAACATCTTCAGAAAGAACGACCATCACTTATCCAGTAGCACAATCTCCATTCTCTCCTTTACGCTATTCTCCATACTCTCTACCTCCGTATTCTCCACACTCCCCAAATGATCCTGCATTTGATGTGAGATCAAACAACACTGCTGACATTAATCAGACACATCGACAGCAAGCCGACATTTCTCATACCTCTGCAGCTGGATCATCAACAGTAACCACCTCTTCCAACTTTGAAAACATTACAAGTGCACCTTTCATACCTTCAACTACAGCCAATATCAGTCGTAGCACGATCACTGAATTGCTTGAGAATCGAAATATAATTTTCAACCAATCAGTCGCTTCTTCCACAGACCATCACGAGACTTTTCAGAATTCTGCAAGGTACGGCATGACTTATAATAGAAATGCAACGGTTACAACGAGCATTTTTCGTGGTCCCCGTGTTGCAGCAACCACTGCAAACCAAGAAAATTTGCAGAATAGGAATTTTCGGAGGATACCGGTATTTGCACCGAATTCGCAGGGCAACGCTCAGCGTAAGACACAAAGAAGTGAGTAAAAGGAATACTTTCCAAATCATTCATATCTACTGCCGTCGACGGCATTTGATAGAAATAATAGCAGAATTCTGATGAAGAAAGTCGGTTTCTGCATTTTGTGCCGAACCGAGATATTCAATAAAACGCTTTTTAACAGACGTGCTTGAGGAACAAGATAATAACATCATCACCGAGGCAGCCTTGGAGTATACCGCAGCTAGACGAGGTACAATTATATTAATTGTGTAGCCAGATCCACATGAACACAATGTTTTCGGAACAAGTGGTAGTCTAGCGGCAGAACTGCAGTCTTTATCCACAGTGCAAAAAATGGTGTCTTGCCACAAGACATTTTTTGACGCCATTTTCAAGACGCTTTCAACTGTTTTAAAAAAAACACCCTAAAATTAGACACTTCTAAACTGGAGACATTGATTACGTGTCTTTGTGTTTCATACAAAAACACGTCTTGAACACTTTTTTTTGCAGTGCAAGCGTAAATTTAATTTTACACCCAGAAAATTTTTTTTACAGCACATAGGTTACAACAGAAGCCAAAACGTAACGACGCCAGACATGATGTTATTTTAGATCAAATTCAACAATCATTGAATTCGAATGTACCCCCTGAAATGGACGAATGCGATCACTTTTGCAAATCCATTGCTTTACTAATGAAGAAGCTGCCGATGGAAGGAAGACTCGAAATGATCAAAAGGATATCAAATGAAATCCATATCGTGTATAATGATTATTTGAATTCACGGCGGTAGTTTCGTTGAAATCATTGTAACTTCTTAGAGGGAAAATATTGTTGGTTCTGACAAAGAACTATTTATTGTTTCAAAGTTTTACCCGTAAATCTAGGAAAATTAATAGTTACTTTTAATTTTCCAAATTAATACTTTTTATGTGTTCTAAAAAAGTTATCATAAAAAACGTTTATTTCACTCACATTACTGAAAATAACATCAGAGTACATTAAGTCAGGTATTTCACCTTTTCCATATTATTTTTTTCTTTCTTAGATTTTTTAAAACTTTTTTTATAGCGTTAGCTAATAAACTTTTTTATTAGTTTCAAAATTATTACCTAATGACTGTGTTTGTATATGGTGTGTGGGCGATAACTACAATAATTAATTTCCCTCGGAATGTTCACTAAATAAAATATTCACCATAGTTGCATATTAGCTGAAGTGCGATCAGTGTACGGATCAAAAATGAGATAAATGTGATATACTAAAAAGATTTTTTCCTGCTGAAAAAAAAGTGTCATTGTAAAAACGTTTACTTTTTCAAAACGTCTTGCAGAATTTTGTAACTAATATTATTACTAAAACTTTCTATTAATAAAGTTGATTTCGTAATTTTCTTTCATGTCTGCATCAAGTTCTTTCTCAAACTAAAAATACAAGATTCTATATTTACTAGACCGCGCTTCACATTTTTAACCCAGTATAAGAGAATTCAAATTTTTCCCCTTGATTTTCTGCCGCCATTTTTACCTGGTAGTGCACCTTGTAAGCTTGCCGCAGATTGGAATTCTCTCACGGCGCTAAATTATCCGTGACCTTCGTTTTGAGGTCATTGAAAATAGGAGGTTCAAGTGTACTAGGTAGGGTAAAACGTACTATATATTGAAAAATGAGATGTTACAGAAGAATTGTTTGAAGTTGGCACTTCAAAGATATTTCAGTGAAAGTATGAAACATTAAATACTTTGTCTTTGTTGCAAATTGAAATTTTATTTATCAATTACTTGAAATATCAATAATATATTACGCTGCTAAGGCCTCGAGTCCTGGCACGTAGCGCGTATAGTATTTTTTGGAAGAAAAGGGTGAAAATAGGCACCATTGCTCTTCAAGCGAGGAGTCGGATCTCTCTTTGTGAATCGGTGAGCTAAAACCCCAATTGATATGGCAATCAGAATTCAGTGATAAAACGAATTATAATGAAATTATCAAAAAGCGAAGTCCCCGACAGGTCCAGGGACGAAGCCCATATTGGGGATCCAAGGGGCGGAGCCCTCCGTGTAGGGTTCGGGGGTCGAAGCCTTCCCATTTTAAAATAACTACTATTTTTTATTTTGAACAATTAAGTGCCCAAAATAATTATGACATTTCACAATTATTTTAAAAAGTGTAGTACCAGACATGCAATTAAAAAAAACGACCATTTTTAATGTGAAAAAAAAATTCCCAAAGAAATTTATTTTCATAATTTAATGACGTATTTTTCTAATATTCTCCGAACAAAACGCTAGCTTCTTGCCAAGGAACAGCTCCATGATTCATAAAGTGATCAGCAAGTATTTCGCGCACTCGAACCCCAGACATATTTGCATTGTTATGCGCATTTGTTGTGAGATTTCTCAAGCAATTTTCTTGCAGTCTCCAATCTCCTTTGCGAATATCTCCATTTGGACCAATAGAGTCTCCGTAATTCGGTGGAAAATATCGCCGCTCTGTTGGGGGTAAAGTGGCCTCCATCTTTTTAATGAAATTGTGAAGGGCAATGCAAGCGAAAACAATGGATTCAACGGTTCTCTCGTTTCCGATAATAGGCCTACGAAATATTCTCCATCTCGATGCTTTTATCCCAAACGTATTCTCGATGCACCGACGGGATCGTGAAAGTCTGTAGTTGAAAATAGATTTTCTTGGAGACAATTTTCCAGTACTTCTTCCTGGATACGGCGTCATCAAATTGGGGACTAATGCAAAAGCTTCGTCAGCAACGAAGAAGTAAGGCACTTTGAAATTATGTGACGCATGAAGTTTTTCTGGTGGTGGAACATGGATGGAACCCTGCAAAATATCCTGACCAAATTCAGAAGCTCTGAAGATTCCTCCATCGGAACTTTTTCCCGGTGCCCCAACATCGACTATACGAAAATTATAGTCAGCATCGCAAATTGCTAAAATAACTATGCTTTTCGATCCTTTATAATTTCCGCATTGTATTGAACAGTTGTCAAAAGCCTGCAAAAAAGTACACGTACGTCATTGACTTTGATGGAATTGACTGTAGTGTATAAATTTTTCCATATTGCCAAAACGGCTTTAAAATGATAGTATTTATTTATTTAGATAAATACTTAGAATTGATTTATTTAAATAAATAGTTTTTGAAATGTCGAAAACCTCCCAATATTTCCAGGAATTAATAGAAATACATTAAATCTGCAGGTATTCCTAGAAATTTTTTGTGTTTATGAAGACCGTTTTTAACAGTAAGAGCTTTCTCTCTATCAATGCAAAGGGTCTATATTATCATAAAATCTGTTTATTCCCAAGAATTCTCGTTGTTGCTAAAAAATGTCACATTTCTTTAAAATGTACCTATTATAATTACAGGAACTGTAATCAAATACTATTATTCTCAGACGATCTTAAGAATTTTGTAGCATTTTTTTTGTTCAGTGTGCCACTAGCTTTTTCAATAAAAATCATCTTCACTATTGATGTGTAGTCTACGTGAAAGATTGTAACGATTGTGAAATCTAGTATATGTGCCAAACAAAAATATGACTTCAAACAAATATTCAACAATATAAAAACAATATTCGGCAAATTACATAAAATCATAATGTTTTGAATTAGAAGTATGATTGATGAAAGATATGAATTTGAATACAATAATGTCATACGTCTAAATAAAGGAATTAATTAGAAAACAATATTTATTGCAGAGATCGTTTTTACACTGAAATATCTATATAGTTAACCTCCGAATAGTCGTACCTCTTGAAAGTCAACTGCTGATACCTGCTTACAGTCAAAAAAGGCATTTTTTCATCCTCGCCAATGAACCGTTCTTTGACGTAAAAATCAAATTTTGAATTCGTCTTTATGACATGATGACAGCGAAAACGAAACATGTTAGAGTCAGACGTACATGAAACTGCATATTTAATGTCCTTATATGTTCAGTTTTTGCTCTCAGTGTGTCATAAGCACCCAAATATCGCGCGCGTCGTAGCCTGTAAACACTTGTGCTTACGAATACGCGTTACACATGTAAACATATTGATACCGAAATAATGTAATTAAATAAAAGCTCTAAGATTTTCGAATATAGAAGGGTGCAGCGGTCTCAACTTTTTGACTATTTAAAGATTCCAGTGTATTAGAAAAAAAAACTAGTAACACATTGAACGGAACGAGGATACGAAATATTTAAATTTAGTTTATGACAAATACATTGACGAAATTGCAAAGTATATTTCATTTCATCACGACATGTATTTTAACACAAGCTATCTAAGTGTTTAGAATTGTAACATATTATGAAAAGCAGTGTTCCGAAAAGGTACTTGAAAAGTAAATTTTAATATTCGACGGTTTCCTTTTTGAGATTTTAATAAAAATTGACATCAAAACCTTCAAAACGTTACAACGTAATAAAATAAAATGATGAATAAATTGAAAATAAGTTTATAGTTTTAAATATTGGAATCGGATAATTAATACATAATTTTTATATTAAGATCATAATATTGTATTATAGTTCCTGATTAGAGCTTGATAAAAAACAGAAAACTCGATTAATTGTACTGTGTTAAAATTATAAGCTACGAGAGACTATTGCATTTCATAATTTATAAATTACTGATGGAATATATCATCAAAATACTGTAGTATAATTACATGTACCTCAATTAGAACATGTTTTCCGTCTATTGCCCCAGTACAATGTGGCATATCCCATTTGTTTTCAAAATCTTCAGATATTAATTTGAAATCATCTGTTGATGGTGATGCAACGTAATGAGGCGATAGATGTTTCCAAATTTGTTCACAAGTTTCGGGAATTATTTTTGAAACTGTACTGTCTCCAACACGATAAGCGAGTGCCATAGATTTCATCGAATCGCCTGATGCCAAAAATCTGTAAAAGACCGTACATTGTAGACATCCACGTAATCGATTTTAACTTTGTTCATGAAACTTCGGATTTTAGCCGAATATTTCTTATATCTATGACGCCAAATTTTTTGTAATCTAAAAATTTGTCGTTTTTATGAGTCCCAGTGTAAACGTCTGATAACGGCTGGCCAAATAAGAGCCCTGTTGAAAGAAAATCATCGGAGCCAGATAATGTTCCATAATTTTCCATAATTTATCGATTCGTTTCATATGTCCCCATGTTTTATGATGAAATGACGAGCCAACCTTGTTATGAATCATTATTGGCCGCTTCGCCCGATAATGTTTCATAATTTTCTTTCAGCAGGGAGCGTTTTCTAAACTCATCACCAGATTATATCAGCAGAACAAATCAGAGAAACATTATAATAAAATTTTTTTTTTTTTTTATATCTATTTCAATTACGAAATAAAAATGAAAAATCAAAACATCTTACGTGCATCACATAACCTACTAATAGTGTAATATAAATATCCAACATAATGAACGAATAAAATCTGCTGGTTATAGGCCTATTTTGGCCGGACACCATAAGCACATTATTATTATAATATTATAATAAAATTATTTTCACCGTAAAGTCAACATAAGACGTTCCGATGGGGATATTACGTCAGTCCTGAATGCAGTACTCTTTTGCAACGAAGGACCGACGAAACGGAGCAGTATATCAAATAAATTGTGGTCCATCCGACAGTACTTAAAAAATCGCTCTGTGTCGAACAGTCGCATTTCTTGTACAAGATTTTTGTAGTCCCCTTGATCTTGTCGATTTCGTAATATGCGAGAAACTTGTTCGCGGCCTTTCCTACGGTCATTGTTTTGTTCTGCATAATGCAGATACGTTAAAGAAGCCAATATTTTACGATGTTGAAAAATTTCATGCAATGTCCTTCTGTCATAACTTTCCCAAATAAACGAATTCATTCTGTTAATAAAGTAAAAATGATTCATCTGCGGTTACTGGGCAATCCAATAATATATTGCATTGATACACAGTGGAAAATTTTCGTTTTGACTCCAGTAAATAGTATTCCTGGCTTTGTTCGTTATAAGGCAAGATATTTATTTTTGTGTCGACTGCAAGTTCCAAATATCGACGCAAGAATCTCATTTACTACAGCGAAACTGTATGTCCAATTCGTTGGCGCTTTCACGTAATATAAGGCCCTTGCATATGGCTCTTTAGTCATATAGTTACACTTGCTTGACGCAACAATGGAACGATTGAAAAGTAACTTGGAAACCAAAATCTTTTCAAATGACACACATTACACTGACCCCTGGATCATTCACCAAATCGCGGGGAGAAAGGAAAATGATCGAGGAAGCTCTTGATGACTTCTAATTCCAAGAAAGGCGAGAGAAACGTAAACAATCACGAACCAAGTCCGTGATAATCGGAAAAAAGGTTCGAAAAACGTATTCTTCACCCGAGACATGAGCCCCATTTTTGCTGTGTCATGAAGGATCAGAATTTACTTTCGGCGATAAGCTGCTCACGGAAGCGAAATAATGGGTCCCTAGAAAATTGTTTGGAAAATGATTCGAGGGGATATGATCAAGGGGTTAGTGTAGTACCGAAAAAAAAACAATGTCCCGAAATTCTCCTTTATCATTGTAAGATAACTGCAAACTCCCCAATAGAGCCGAATAGGAAATTTCCATTTAATAAGACTTTTTACAAACACTTTTAACGACATAAAAATTAGGTTTCTACGACAATTTTCAGTAATTGTTTTTCAATCCTTAGCGGATTCGAGAAAGCTGCCGAAATTTCTTACAGCAGAAGCTCAAAACGGTGGATATTTTTTCTGGAATAAATTATTACAAACAATTACAATATTTGTGAGATCGTCACGAACGAGCAATGTTAACTCAAGCAGTTTGTTCGAATTTGGCCCGAATGTCCACCCACAAAATAGTGTTCAGTACTTTGATCAGAGGCACTGTATAGGCTGGTGTACTGCATTTGAATTCGCCGCCTCTACTTGATTGAACAACGTATCCTACTTTCTCACTTCCTCACAGTATTCGGACTGGTCATTGGGCTTATGAGAGTTCGGACACCCTGTACACTTCCCGTCATCGATATTTTCCCGAATTTAGTGACGCGATTCGACCTTTTTTTCCCAAGTTGTCACAGTATTCGTTGTAGAGGCAATACAGCGGAATTCAAAGTTTACCTTGTTGTACCGGGTGTCGTTGTAGAAAATGATTTCAGGAACGTAAGTATAAAAAAAGCAATTTTATATTTCATAAAATCTTTTGATAATTTATTGCAAATAACAGCAAATAATAAAAAGTAGTTTGCTATTCGTTGATGTATAATCTTTCGAGAGTTCGACAACTAACAGGCATAGGTTATCTTTTGCAATTTGATTACTGCATTTTCAGATTTATACTATTTCAATTTTTTCATTTACTATTATTTTATTGGTTCAAGAACAGATGTTGCAGGGCATATTCAATATTATTCTACGTATTTTCATTTTTTTATTGATTATTATTTCATGAACTTATATTCTAATTTTTCTAATTCTATCTATTTTTAAAAATGAAATTTTTTTAGGAAATTTAATGCATCAAAATATTAAAAAATCAAAAACTGCAAAAAAAATAATAAGAATAGTTAATTAAATTCAAAATTGAAAAATTATGAATCGAAAATGAAATAATTGTACATTATTAAAAAATATGAACTATTGAATGGATAAATTACGCCATTCTTTCATATTTTTCAATTATCTATATAGTCTAGAATCACCTGTAACTTTCTAAAACTCTTTTGAACTCCGTAGCAACTCGGAAATTTTTTTACCGGTAGAACTTTCTGAGGAATTCTGAGGCATTCTGTAAAATTTTATTATCTATCTATTCCAAAACATCCTTATATATAAACAATTTAAAAATATTAAAGAATGGCGTAACTCATCCATTTAATGGTTCATATTTTATAATAATGTACAATCCTGAATCGAAAATATAATAATTGTACATTATTAAAAATTATGAACCATTAAATGGATAAATTACGCCGTTCTTTAATATTTTTTAATTGTCTATATAAGGATGTTTTGGAAGAAATACATAATAAAATTTCATATGATGCTTCAGAATTCCTTAGAAAGTTCTACCGGTAAAAAAATTTCTGAGTTGCTACGAAGTTCAAAAGTGTTTTAGAAAGTTCCAGGTGATTCTAGACTATGAAGACAATTGAAAAATATTGAAGAATGGCGTAATTTATCCATTCAATGGTTAATATTTTTCAGTAATGAACAATTATTTCATTTTCCATTCATAATTTTTCAATTTTGAAATTTAATTAACTATTCTTATTATTTTTTTTTCGGTTTTTGATTTTTTAATGTTTTGATTTATTCAATCGTCTGAAAAAATTTTATTTTTAAAAATAGATAGAATTAGAAAAATTAGAATATAAGTTCACGAAATAATAATCAATAATAAAATGATAATACATAGAATAATATTAAATATGCCCGGCAACATCTGTTCTTGAACCAAAAAAAAATAGTAAACGAAAAAATTGAAATTGTATAAATCTGCAAATTCAATAATTAAATTGCAAAAGATTACCTAAGCCTGCTAGTTGTCGAACTCTCGAATGATTATACATCAACGAATAGCGAACTACTTTTTATTATTTGCTGTTATTTGCAATAAATTAATAAAAAATATTATGAAATATTAAATTCCTTTTTCTATACTTACGTTCCTGCAATCATTTTCTACAACGACACCCGATACAACTAGGTAAACTGTAACTTCCGCTGTATTGCCACTACAACGAATACTGTGACAACTTGGGAAAAAAAAGGTTGAATCGCGTCACTAAATTCGGGAAAGTATCGATGACGGCAAGTGTATGTACACAAGCCCTACGGACTACACTACAGTGGCCTACACTCACCTCCACTATCATCGAACATCGAACAAGTGTAAACAAGCCAGTCACTGCCAGTCACTTGTTTTTTCCTGTAGAGGTTAAAAGGCAGCAAACTCTAAACAAGTAAGTATACGAAAAATAAGTTATTAATGATCATCACCGTTACATTTTTTTTAACTTTTATAAAGAGTGAATGCCTTTTTTCACTGCACTGTAAAAAAATGAGTTTTTATTGCATTAAACTTGTCTTGCCAGTCATCTTTATCATTGTTTACATTATTTGTTGTTATTGGGTGCAATTTTCCATGCGCTTTACTTAAAATCTTGGTACGTTTACACGAATGAAATCTTTGTCTTACTGAAAGCTGATGGCGCGGGTTTTTCAGCAGTGAAAATTACTATATTTGATACCTTTTCAGGTTCTGTAATAAAAATGTTAGAACCTCCAGAACCGAAAAAAAAGGAATTTACAATACCAAGTTTCGAAAAGGATCATTATTGACATCGGAATATAAAGGATGGCTCGAAGAAGGAGATAAGAATACGGGGTTATGTGAAAAATGCAATATCAACTTTACAGTAAAATATGATGGAGAAAAAGCTGTGAAGAAGCACATGAATAGTGAAAATCACAGAAAAGTCATGAAGTCCATTGCCTGAAACAAACTTTTGACAGCGTTTATGTCTGTTGAAGGTACTTATTTATTTTTAAAAATGATTTTTTTATTGAAAACATTTTAAAGGCACATGTAAAAGGAACTTAAAAAATTCGTCTGGACGTTAAAATAAAAAAATTTTTATTTTTATTCAAAATCTAATAAATCAAAAACAGTCAATGATTTACAAAACACTATTTGATGCTGAAGAAAGTTGAAAATCGAAATAATTTTATTTTTAAAATCTTAATGACCACATTTTTGTCTTTTTCCATCAACAGGTTCTTCGGATGAGTTAAAAATTGTAAGAGCTGAACTCTCTAATGTTTACCATGGGGTCAATCATCACCACAGTTATATGAGCATGGATTGCGGGATGAAACTCATTTCACAATTATATCCAGACAGCAGTATTGCTCAAAAACACCAGTGTGGACGAACGAAGGAAGAGGCGCTGGTGGAAAATATTTTGGCTCCAAAATCAATCGAGATGGTTTTACAAGAGTTGAAGGTGCGTACCGATTCTCCGGTATTTTTCTCTATCGCAACTGATGCCTCAAACTGAGGTAACAGAAAACTGTATCCGATCGCAGTCAGATATTTTGACATTGAATATGGTGTCAAAGATAGAATGATTGACTTTAACGAAGATAGTCACGAATCATCACAAGCAATTTACGATCAAATAAGCCGTTGTTTAGAAAATCACAACCTTAGCATCGAAAATTGCTGTTCCTACTCAGCAGATAATGCGAAGGTAATTACGGCGAGCATAACTCCGTTTATCAAAAGCTCATGTCACGAAATTCGAAGATAATTAAAAGTAACTGCAACGCTCACGTCATTTACAATGCTAGTAGAAAACGCTTGTGAAGCTCTATCATTTGACGTTGAAACTTTGGTTTAAAAAATTTATGCTGAATTCTCAGCCAGTGCAAAATCAGTTAAAGTTTTAAAAAATTGTTTTGATGACCTCGATATAGAGCACAAAGATATTTTGCGGCATGTTGTAACCAGATGGTTGTCCCTTTTTCCTGCGCTTGAGAAAATTATCAAAAAATGGCCTGGTTTAAAACAATATTTCATGAACCTGGGGGAAGACGACGTTGATAAGACAATTTGGAAATTCATGAAAGAGCAAGAAGATGAACTGAATGATGACTTGAACGAAACCCTGACACTCCCTGAATGTTATTGATATATTGTTCATTACTTTATGCACCACATGCCTAAGAGTATAAAATCTTTAGAAAAAGAAACAGTGATGAGCACATACATTCACAGCATAATGTCTTCATTGAGAGATGGCCTGCAAGCGAGAATAAAAGATAAATACTTCGGCGCCAGAGTGAATAAAAGTCTAAATTCTTTGACAAAACATCAACGATCAAGATTTGAAAAGGAGGCTATTTCCGTTTACGATCGAACTGTAACTTACATAGTAAAATACTATGACTTTAAAGAGTCTCCATTCCGACACTTCTCAATTCTTAACTAAGAAGCTGAAATAGAAGACCGAGACTCATTTTTT
>JABFQI010000034.1:0-20171 GCA_022816925.1 Trichacis sp. ZL-2020 | reverse complement strand
TGTTTCTTACATTCTTAAGGTTTTTGACAACATTTTTCAATTCTATAGAAAATTCTCGATTCAAAGTTCAATTTTTTTTAGGATTCCATTGTAGTGTATTCGGTGTTTCTCCTTTTTATTCGTTCTGTATAAATAAAAAATTCGCCCACCCTACAATAAATATGCCTCTACATGGGTTCCCTAAAATATTAACTGACGTTTAAAAATCACTCGCCCTACAGTATTGACTTCTAGTTTCGCAAAAAATTTAAATAAAATCGAAAGTAGCTAACCCTAGAATAATTATTTTCACTTTTACCGAAAATACGGCTGAATAATAAATTTAAAAAACACAATACTAGAAAATCAGATAAAATCGAATTATCCTACTCAACGACAGAAATTGATACTTAAGGTATTAAAAAAAAGATAAAAAAATGTCTCCTAAAATTCCAAAATGGAAATTTATTTTAATGATACGATGACAGTAAACTAGAAAAATTGAATCATTCAGAACATAAAAATGTACACAAATTATGTGAAAACAATTTCAATTGAATAGATAAATGCAATCGAAATCAATGTGTTCATTACATTGATATATGTACTTATGTATTATGTCGTTTATTTATATTACATATTATATGTAATTATCCACAAATACACTTTCTCATGAGTTATATGATCGATTATGTATGATATGAAAACGATTTTCGCGATAGCTTCAGATATAAACATGGCAAAAATTCCATGTAACCGAATATTCATTTCTTCGTTAGTAAAAATTTATCTAGTAGTAAAATAAAATTATTCAAAAGACTCGCATGGTTTTAAGCAGAAATACAGGTAATTATGGAATGAAAACGTATTTCGTGCTGTCTCCAAAATGAAAAGAGTAAACAGTAACAATTTTGAAAAGGTTACATTAATTATTTCGAGTGAAAACTATGTATCCTGGAAATGCATCGAATCGTTATAGAAATGTTGTTCCTTATTCATGACGAACTTTTATTTTTAAAAAACGATACACAATATACATATTTGAATATCATATATTTTTTTAAATTTTTTCTCCTAATTGAACAAAAAGTCAAAGTTTCAGCAGTAACATATAATTTCCACATTTTTTACTTTATAAAAAAATAATTGAACCGATTATTTATGTGAAAAATGGAATTCGGAGAATTAAAATGATAATTTGTCAATCGGCGGTCACTCAAGTCAATTGAAATTGGAAAAATATTCAATTTTGAAATCTTGAAATTAATTATAGTGGACTGATTGCGTACGTAAGAATTCCGATTCTGAATGTATGAATAAAGGACATATTTGTCCATTCCAACTTGACCGAAGGTATACTTGTAATGAAGAAATAATTTATTAAATTTATTACTAATTGCAATTCAAAATATGACATTTGGAAACATGATTCTCATTTTCATTCATTACTATAAAAAGTACAGATCAAAATTTGAAATGTAGCCACGTCATTTCGGAGAAATAAAAAGAATTCCAAATTTTTCACTATTTTAAATTCGAAATTTTTAAGTCCACGAATCCTCGATTTCTTTATTTATTCATCGAACAAAAAATCACATAGGCCAACTTTTTTCTAAAACATGAAATTACCGACGAAAATGATAATTTGAAAAAAGTACGATAATTAAAGTTTATCGAAATTACCAAAATATTTTTATGGCCACTTCTAGAAATATTGAATTATTCATCTTTAGTTTACAGCGAAAGAATTTTTGATTTAGTTCGGAAAAAAATTTCTGGTATTTGAATTATTTATTTGCAATCAACCCTCGTTCTTTCGCCGTAAACTGAAAATAAATAATTTCGAATTGTTTAAAATGTACACTAAAATTTTTGGTCAATTTCGATCAACTTCAATCACCATTTTCGTTTACGAATTTCATGTTTGAGATAAAAGTTGAACAGTAATTTTGATAAATAAATTAAGAAACTGAAGATTTATAAGATTTAAAATTTGGAAGAAAAAATCTGGAAGAATAAAAATTTAATTGCAATTGATTTTCGTTTATTCGTGGTAATTAAATCCTGGAAATGCATAGAATTGTTTGAAAAATGTTGTCGAAATTTTACACTTTCTTTTGACAAAGTTTTATCGAGTTGGTAGTATTTTGTAAATTACGTCAATTTTTAAACAACTTTATTATATTCATAAATGATTTTCACTAAAAAACTTTTAGATTTCGTACTGAATATATTGAAACCAACTAAATAAATCCAAACATACAAATTGTAAAAAATTAGAATAATAATTATTTCTCCCAACAATAATGTATTGTAGCGTGTCGAAATTGTGTAAATATTCCATTAATTTCTCTCAAAAACTCTGAATCAACTGAATATATTGAAACAAACGAAATAGATCCAAACATAAAAATTGTAAAAAATTAAAATAATACTTTTTCTCCTAACAATAATTTATTGCAGCCTGTCAAAATAGTGTAAATATGTCAATAATTTCTCTTAAAAACTCCGAATCAATTATCCCAAAGTCACCACGCGAAACTAAATTGTGATAACAATCAAATGATACAATAAATTTTGTGTTTGAAACTCAAAGTTTATTACACTCTGAATCTAAAAATTAATTACAGAAAATTGACGGTTAAGCAACTAATCTCCAAAATAATTGAATATTATTAAATATAATATTTGAATCAAGTCAATTTCAATTGACTTGAGTGACCGCCGATTGAAAAATTATCATTTTAACTCTCCAAATTCCATTTTTCACATAAATAATCGGTTTAATTAATTTTTTATAAACTAAAAAATGTGGAAATTATATTTTACTGTCGAAACTTTACGTTTTTGTTCAATTAGGAGAAAAAATTTCAAAAAATTTATGGTATTGAAATAAATTAGTTACACATATCACCATTTCCAATTCAAAAGTACAATTCGTAAAATAAAGATATTGATTATTCTCTCAAAGTATAATGAAAATGTATAAAATTTTAAAAAATATTCAAGTGTTTACTGCTGAACTGAAAATATTACAAATGATAATGTTTACTATAGCCGTGACAGGAAATTAAAATAATCAATTACTTTTCATGATTTTTAATTTCAAATTTCAAATTCCATGATTTGAACCCTCAATTTCTTCGTTTATCCACTGAACACAAAAATTAGTGTCCAACTTTTATTTCAAACATGGAATTCGTAGAAGAAAGTGGTAATTTGAGAAAAGTATTATAATTGAAGTTGATCTAAATTGGCAAATTAATTTTGTGCGCACTTCTGAAAATTTTGAATTATTCATCCTAAGTTTACGTCGAAAGAACAAAGTTCGATAGCAAATGAGTAATTAAAATACCAGAGTTGTATATTTCAACTTGACTGAAAGGCTAAGTGTGCACTGGAAAATAATTACCCTCTTTTCCACAAATTGACATCTAGTATGTTACATTTGAATTTAAATTCTTAATTTTTATTTATTCAATATGAAGAAAATAGATTGGAGACACAAATTCGACCATTTTTTTATACCCTGCGATTTTTACTTTAATATTAAAAATTTTGATCTCTAATTATCATGTCGATTTTTCGAAAAATTTTTTAAATCAGAATTCTTAATCTTGAATTCACCCAATCGAAGGATTTTCGTACAAGTCGAAAATTTCAGGAACCAAACATTATTTATCCTCAACTGATCAAACACAAACAAATTTTACAATTTGATCGAAACTTGCAGACGTGAAATAGGAATCAATCGTCCTGAATGAAACTTGCGGAAACTATTTTTAATTGCAGTTGAATAGTTCAATCACCAATCATTTTAATCTCAACAAAACCATGCCCAAATTTTTATAATTATATCATTTCTATGTAGGTATGAATTAAAAACCTTTCGAGCTGATAATTATAAGGATCGTCTTAACATCAAAAATGTATTCAAATCGCGCATGTTCGAGCTTTTGGCTTCTGTACTGAAGCCAAAATGCAAATACTTGTGTGCTAATTAGTCATAATCAAATTATTCGTCGTTTATTACATGATATAATGCGACGTGATTCTCAAACTTCGGAGATGCGCTTGAAAACATGACATTTTTTATCGTGAAACAAACCTTTCCTCGAGAATGACAATGTAAAAATATAATATTTTATCAATATAAAAATCTCTGTTACTATGGAAAAAATTTCCGATTGTTATAAATTTCCAGCATAAGTTAATTAGGTCAATTACACCTTATTTTCGCAACAGTTAAATAATAGGACAGTTTTGTCAATTTAACAAAACATCAGTTCAGTTGGATAATGGATTAATTTTTTCTGGGTGCGACAAAAATTTAAATGAATATTTTTTGAAAAAAAAGTTTAAAAAGAAAAAGTTGGAAATTGCTTGCCCGCTGTAATTTGCAGATTTTCACAAATTCAGTTTCATTCGAAAATTGTGCACATTTTTTCGCAAAAACTTTATTCGAAGGATAGTCTAAAAATTTTTTAACCAATTGAATAATGATACAACGATTACCGGTTATCGTTTATCACTTAAAATTCGAATCCGACTACATATAACGCAAAATGTTGAAAAAACAATATGGTATACTTTGGTCTTACTAATTGTTCTAAGTTAATTGTAAGTGCATATTTTTGCAAACTAAATAAGTCCTTATAAACGTACCCATTTTTAGTTCATTTGTTTATGGCAGATTTAATTGCTTGAAAAAGTTTATCCAATTATAATTTCAGTAAATAATCAATGACTCTCGGAAATTTCGAACATTCTTATTATATTTGACTGTTTTAATTAACCTTGGGAATTTAAAAAATAACGAATAAACGGACTTGAAAAAAACAACGAATCACTGAATAAACTAGATAATATTAAAAACAAAATAACTAAAAGGATTGTGTATATGAAGTAAACATTATAATTAATCCTTTCATATTTATTAATCATTCTGCAATCATATAGAGAATCCATTCAGTTCCATTGACCGCTAGATCTTCCTCCTGCTTCCTCCTGGCAAAAGGACAATATTTTTGTCTGGATCATTTAGCTTTCCATTTTCTCGTATCTGGCGAACCGGTCCTGTTATGTATATCAAATAGTTTAGTTTCCCTTCCTTTGCATTGCCTGGGAATCTGGGATACTCTCCCACTATTCTTCCGCGTTTCCCTACCCAGACGGTTTCCCCTTCTGTGAAAAGCTGGGATTTTTTGAAGCGACTTGTATCACATATTATATCGCACCGCTATGAATTCAAATATCACCGTCGGTAATATAGGCTTGGAAAAGGACGCAGTTACCCTATAATGATGTTCTGTCAATATGCCCCGAGAATAATAAATTTTTTATATAATTTTCGACTATTCCGCCGTTTTTTGCCTGGAAATTATGATAATATCAATAAATATGATCGATTTTCATGAAAAACTCAATCTTCATTGATTTAGGGACAAGAAAATATCAGCGACTTAGCGGCGACTTAGCGGCGACCTAAGGGCGACTTAACTAAGTCGCCGGAGGTTTACCAGGGAGCCATAAATAAAACTTGGGGGAATTCGCGCACGTCTCTAAAACTTGTTTTCAATCCTATTCAACAGTTTTCATCTAAAAATGAAAAGGCAGATTTACTGCAGATTTCTTTGACTTCTGCCTGCAGGCTGGGGACAGATTTCTGCCTTAAATCTGCAATTACAGAAAAGGTACCTGGGTATTGTACGGACTGAAGGAAGGTCGTACGATTCCATTATCTAACATTTCTTTAACTTGTCGATTTACTTCGTCTTTTAAAGCGTGTGGAAAACGATATTGTTTCGTGTTCAAAGGCGCATCCGCAGAAGTTCTTATTTCATGTTGTAGGATGTGTGTTGCTGTGAGTTTATCCCCCGGTAAATGGTAACAGTCTGCACTTTGTTCTATTAATGCGTGCACCTCTTTTTGTCCTTTGTCATCGAGATGATCTAGACGGAGCAGTTCTTAGGTTCTCTGGACTCTATTCTCTGATTGTATTACCAGACATTTTCTTTTTTCGATTTTCTTCTTCCTTTTTTCCATCCAATTTTGTTTTCTTGGTCCTTCTGGAACGGAAGATTCTTCTCTTTGTAGAGCGGTTTGTGTTTCGACAATTTGATCCACTGGCTCCAATTCTATTGTAGGTGTGATGAATTCTATGGATTCTTCGGTCGTGTTGACAAGTGGAAGGTAAGCTTTCCCATCTATGTTGTTGACTAATGCGTTTCCTATATAAACTCGTTCCTTTACTGGTAGGCGGGGGACGTATCCCGTCCTGAAATCGTTTTTTACATTGATATAAATTATTTGCCGTGTCCTGGGCTGGATGACCTGAATAACTGGTGGATGAATTTTTGTAAAAAATGGGAATTTCTTCCCGTTCAGTATCAGACAGTTTTCAGCGTAACTTATCTCAGCTTTACTTTTTGAAAAGAATTCTGTACCTAGAATTCCATCTTGTTCGATTGGGAAGGTGTCAGGTACAACATGAAAGTCGGTTTGGTGCCCCATAAAATCTATTGTAATCTTTCCCAGTGTTTCTACAACTTGGTCAGTTATACCACTGAGGTATATTTTCTCATAGAGATTTAAGGTGCAGTTTGGATGAGTGTAATTTTTTTTTATCAAGCATGGACTTGCTTGTCATGGACAAGCAAGTAGTAGTTCGGTGGGCTTAGCATAATCAACTTGTATAGTAGGCGATTGATTGATCCGGTTTAGGAGGACTGGGAAGGTCGCGGGTTGTCGCGGACTGCCATTGTTGCGGGGGCGGGTCTCATTGTTGTACTTTGTCTTGCCTCCCGATCCGCTGGGAGGCGGTTCGAGTTTTCCGAATTTCCATATCGCCTTGCATTATTCTCTGCTCTTATTCGGCATTCTTGGAGTAAATGGCCAGGTTTTTTGCAATATCTGCAAATATCAGTTTCTCCATAGGGAGCCGTGATATTTGGCATTGGGTTCCTTCCAGAATTTAACCTAGGGCAGTTTCGGGCAGTATGTGATTCTCCATTGCAGTATTGGCAGAGTAAGGGTGATCTTGAGACGGGCCTCTGGTTGCAAGGTTTTCCCTCGTGTTCTTGACTGGACATTCCGCAGATTTGACAATGAAGGATGAAGTTACAAGCCTCTTGTGTATGATCAGCTTGTTTGCAGATATTGCAGCGTGGTGTCACATAATTAATCCGGTTTTGAGGGAAAAAACGGCATTGATTGGCTCTATGGCCCCTCTTTGAACAGACCTGGCATACATCATTTCTTCTCGGGTTGCGATTGTCAGGGGCTTGATAGGATTCTGGAAGTGACGACATTTTCTTAAGAATATCGCATTGTCGTACAGAATGATCGTTTCTGCTGCACAATATGCAGGGTGTATTTGAGCTGGATACTGCACAGGGTGGTCCAGTTGCATAGAGTGCAGATTGAGCATGTAATTCACTTTCGATTTTTATAGCGCTCAGCCCGGCTTCGCTCAGTTCATCCGATTTCTCCATTAAAGTGTAGATTTCTTTTCGGAGACCCAAGGTGAAAGCTTGAGTGATTTCACTCTCTATTTCTTGAAGGCGAATGGCGTCTAAAATTTCTTGCTGTGCCGGGGTAACTTCAGGTCCATAGTTACTCTAATATGTATCACGTATCCGTTGTCCAAGTTCTTTTGTCCGATTTAGAAAATCAGAGACTCGTTCATCGCGGCCTTGACAAAGTCGACCCAGGTCTCCACGTAAAATGGTTGCGGACTCGATAGGGGCGTATATACTTTTTAAAGCATCAAGTAACTCATCAATTGTATTTATTCGTGTACCCCGGGTAATTTGACGGGCTCCCCCTTGTAGTTTAGCGCGTACCAATTGTGCCAAACCGTGTTCTGCATTTTCCGGTAGCAGATTCTTAGCGTCGATGCAGCCGGCTGCAAAATCTCGAAAACTAACACCTCTTTTTGGATCTCCGGTGAACACGGGTACTAAACTAATAACGTCTCGTAATTTAACTGCATAGGGTTCTCTATCTTGACCTTTAGGAACATTATTACGAATAGCTTCGTTATCTTGATCAAGGTTTACCTGATTCTCAATACCGACATTCATTTTTGGTGGGGTGCTTTGAAAAATATGTTGAAAAGTGCGTGCGTTATTCGTAGAATTCGGAGGAGTTCTAGCCAATTGTTTGCCTAAAAAAAGTAAAGAGCTCGATTTTATTGGTGCTGTAATCTGTAATGGCGAGACTAAACCAGTTTCTAGAATTTGTTTCCGCAAACTATGAATAAAAATCGCTGTTTTACTTCGCGTTGTAGGGGTGTTATTCCGATCAGACATGAGGGACAAGCTGGCATTGATCGCGTCATTGATGATTCTAGATTAATTGAGGTGGATGTCTGGCTTTATTTCTAGATTAAGTTACCAGGAATTCAATGCTGACAGTTTTTCGAAAATGTTAAAAACTTTTATTCTATAACCACGAATCGCGGCATTTTTGTTCTGTACTTCGGGTATCTATTGGTTTAGCTGCTTTCTCTGGGGGGACGTGCTTTCTCTGGGGGGACTAGTGGGGGGACGTAAATGATACAATGGTTTAATGGGAAGTTTTCCAAAAAGAAAATTCCATCTTTCGGCACACCGACTTTTAGGTCGTTCTCCGTCACACATGAATGGATAAAAAAATTTAAATCAATGAGTTTACCGTCAAGATTGATTCGACCAATTCCCCAAGCCTATTATCTTGAAGGTCCTGTCGCGGTCGCCAAAATTTATGTTATGAACTGCCGGAGCGAATTCGATAACAAACGAATTTAGACGCGCCGAAGCGTTTTTAACCCCTGATAAAGACTTTAGGCTGGGGAAAGGGTTTCAAAGAAAATATGACGAAAGTTTTAGGTTTATAACGTATATATATATATATTCATGAAACTTATTCTAATACAATAATATTATAATTCAATTATATTAGATGATTATTTTATAATTATAATGTCAAAATTTGTTTATGATTATTATTTCTGTTACACTTTTTAAATAATGGGCATGTGTAGAGATTCTATGGATGGGTATAGACCAGGAATGGAACGTCCGGGCGTGGGAGGGCGTTCAGGAGAAGGAGAGATTTCGAGGGACGGAGTTTTATTCTCCCCAAAGAGGTGTTCCAGGCGCTTGCGGATTTTTTCCCTTCTTCCTTGGGATTTCACGTTCTTGTCGTTCTTAGACCTGGAAGACTTCTTGGTTTGAAATTTAATTGACAAGTCTGCAAGCCTCTTGGATAGACGGCGTTCTTGCAGGCGTGCCTTTCGTGTTTTGGGGATCTTGGTAGGATAATATGGTACGTCTGGGTAGATATTGTTGGTCACGTTCTCCGGTATATAGGGTGGAACCTCGGGAACGGAAAGTGTGGAAAGGATTTCGGGCGTCGCAGGTGTTGATGGTGATGGTAGAGTTGGCGGGAAAGTCGAAATTTCAATACTTTCAGCGGAAAATGGTGATGGTGGAAGGGGTATGTCCTCTACCAAGACATCCCCTAGGATATTTGGGTTCGGAGGCGGAGGAGGAGGAATTAAGAACTGACATGTGTTTTTAGAAGGGAGGGGATATGGCGCGAGACATGCAGGTAAACAAAGTGGGTTGGGGGATTTGAAGCGCTTCCCAATAGTCGAACAAGGAAGGGTTTTGCGGAAATAATTCCGGATTTCAGGAAAATGGTTTGGTGGAAGATTGTCGGCCTGGCACCTTAGTATTGTCTGGCAATTATTGCAACGAGTCTTAATTTTTGGAGGTTGCGAATATAAAGTTAAACCGGATATGGAAGTATAATAAAGTGCGACGATTTCGTCGGGAGATTTCCTAGAGTCGTATGGGAGGTTGGGGAATCTTCCCCTGGCCCAATTAACTTTTATCCATAACGCGGAAACGCCTTTTTCCGCGTAGTGGCGCTCCAAAGAGTTTTTCTTAGGACCGAGGGTTTTCGCTATCCGGGTACATTCGTCGATGAGCTCTTTCGCGGAATTGGACACTGATTAAAAATAAGGTAAATTTCAAGGCTTACGCAATGGATTTTGAAATGTTAATTTTACTGAAGTTATTCTTACTTTTTCAGATATTCCCACGATAGGGGAAACGAAAGAAAAACGAATATCGGCCTCTCCGCGATAAATTTGAATAGGGGCAAGTGGACGTCAGGATGTCTCGGCCCTGGAGATCAACGGACGTGGAGACGTCGTGGTCTCGGAGATCAACGGACGTGGGTACGTCTAGGTCTCGGATGCAAGCGGCGTCGAACGCTTTGGCTTGGAATAAGCAAGGGACACCCGGGGTGTCTTGGCTTTGGAAGCTATGGACACCGAAGTGTCTTGGTTCCGACTCGAAAAAAGAGTGGCGAAACAGGGCCCAGGGTGCTGTATTTATACGGATTTTAGACAATGCTTTGGTATAGAAAATCGGTAGGGGTCTTCGAGGAAATAAATTTGTAGGTGGTCGTTGAATCATGATTCGTGCCTTATCGAAGTAGATGTTATGGCGAATTCGCCGATGTAAAGTTTTAAGCCACGGATGTTTCATAAAAATATCGGAATATGAGTTCTTCGTCATTTCCTTCAGTAACCAGATCCCAAAAGATGATGATAACGCGCGGGTACGACACGTGCGTATGGTGAGTTGAGTGGGAGGGAGAAACTTAGAACGGATGGAGGAGTGAAAGAGAAGAAAGGAATATGGGTGGAAGTTGCCCCTGGTGGTTAAGCATAACGATGTACCGGGACAGGGTATTACCGGCCGAAGATACGTATCGATACAAGGTAATACTCAAAAGAGATGTATCGAATGAAAAAATTAATCGTGCGAGAGCAGATCGTTACAAGAGTATCAACATTGCATTGTTATGAGCAACGGCCGCCGCTCGAAAAACTAATTTGTGGGACCACTTCACTGGCAGGACAACGCACTAAAGTCGCATGGCGATCATAAAAAAATTACTTATTCGATGAATTCGGCTACAACAGAGGATTTAGGGCATTCGTAGGTTGTGATGAAGTCCCCGTAAAAAATTTCTTCTATAGATATGCAGGTCGCGTAGGAACAACATCATAGTAAGGCAAAAACAGGTTTTCAATTGGATTGGTTTTTCTTTTCACTTTCTGCTGCTGAAACCGAGAAACGTCAATAGCAATCGGCTCTTCTATTTCTGAATTTACTGGCTAAAGAATGTTCCTTTTCTTCTTGTTTCGTGTTGAGTACAATTTTTCAATGACAGCGTTTTGAGTTTTACACCATGATGACATAAAATTTTCAACAAATGAAAGCGTTAAATTCGTCTCAATAATATCATTGTGTTCCGTATATCCAAACAAGTTTTCAGGAAATTTTTCAGAAATTTTTATCTGTGTTCTTTTAAAGTTGTATTTCTTGTACTGATGTTCCACAATCGTCGAAAACTCTTTTCTCATTTTAATGACTGCTTCGTTGTACTCGCTGGTGTTCATAATTCCGTGGCACAATTGACATTTATTTTTTTAACAGAACGACGAATATTTGCTGTTCTCAAGATTTCTGGTCGAAAAATTTCCATCGATCTTGTCATCATTGATGACTTAACATTTGTAGGGATATGCATCTATCTCTGCTACAACGATTGTCTTGCGAGTGTCACTGAATATAAAGTCTTCGAAAGCAAGTGGTGACTCGACGTAGAACTCTCCTTTGCAATTCGATCCTTGTAATTTAATGGGTTCCATTACCAATCAACGTTTTGATCTTGCCCTCGATATGCTCACACGTCGGTGCCACGTTTGATTCATCGAGACCGCTAATTTGACCAAAAGTATTTTCGACGCTATCTTGGTTTAAGAATTCACTGTTAAATTTTTGAAGAATCATTGAAGCAAAGCGTCTGACAAATTCTTGGAAACTATTGATCGTGGCGAACAAATTTTCCGCCGTAGTTGTATACACTTTTCTGACATCGTGGCGCTTCAAAGTTGTAGGATCCGTGGCTTCTTTGTTGATACTTTGAATGAAGGCCATGTTGCGAACGATGCCTTAAAAGTAATCCTAGCAATCATTGTAGAACGTTTCGCCATTCTCAACCAGAGGAATCATTTCATTCACAGAATCAAACCAGTCGTTGATCAGTTTAAAATACTTCGCCGTGTTATTTGCTTCCATAGCTGTCACCTGATACGTTGTGTCACCTTTCTCGTCAAGAATTTCTATAGATTAAGGGCGAAATACATTTCTACTACAATTTACATTATTGGATAATTTGTAGAGAAACAAATGTTATATTGCGTACCGGGAAAGATGAAAATGATTTATATTGCGAGGAGAATAGGTTCTGAGGAAAGTGACATGTACAAGGGCGCAAAGCGCCCGAAACTGGATACGAAAAATGAACATTCTATTCTCACAGTAGAAACACTTGAGCGTCTTTCCCGAGATGCATACGATGGTTTCTGATGACTCGCGCGATTTCATAGTTTCTTATACCAGTGAAACCGTTCTACTGAGCGGTATCTCGAGCGGCGTTGATTGCCATAGATGGTTGTGCTTGTAAGAAAGAAGAAACGTTTTATTCCTATGGAAAATCGGTATCACTTGAGAAATCGATTTAACAGACAACTCCAATGACATGACAAGACGTTCAACTCGTGCTGGTAGATTATACAGTATTTTCAGTAGAACAAGTTATAATACATAATCTATTAGTGTTTATGCAACACTTTTCATTTGGATCCAATGATGCAAACCATCAAAATGCTTTATAAATTCAAATAATAAAAAGCACAACTTAATCGAGTTACGTCGTTGAGTACGACCTAATTGTCGAACCCTACGCCGACCCGTTACGTCGACCCTACGTCGACCCCTCATGTCGACCTTACGTCGATCTTCCGTCGACCGGACGTGGAAATATACACTCCGTAAAAAGTTTGCCAATTTTTCGAAATTACTGTTATAACTAGCGCGCGATTCTGAAATGTATTGGGAGAAGATTCAAGAATGCTGTAATTAAATAATGAAACAGTATGCAATCGCAATTGTTCTTCATGTATTTGTAAAATAACGTCTAGTTCATATACACCGCAATACATAGGTATGTACGAAGATCGCAATTACAAGTAAATTATAAAAAAAACGTGCATTTCAATTACACAATTTTCTCAGAAACAAGCACTCCTAGCATAACTGCAAGAAAGCCAGAGGCACTACCCCTTATAGGTCCACGACATACTGGACAACCATTTTGTTGTACCTTGATTATAACAATGCCCTCTTGGCAAAAATGCCTGTGGGAAATATCGAACGCGTTCGAGGAGAGGTTAAACAAACGACGCATTGCAACGCCACCTGCTCGTTGGCTCCGACGTGAGGACGATTTCCTGAAAAGAAAAGATAAAGCGTTCATAGGAGATTAAAATTTTTCATTAAGGCCTCAAGGTGTCTAACGAAGATCTAAGCGAATTTTTCAGGTCTCTTCCAGGTATATCTCAGAATGTTTCAAGGACCTCGGTAGAACAAACAAATAAATTAAGTAGGACATTTGATAAGAAATGAATTTCATACACAAGTAATTAGTATTTGGAAAAACTTAAGATTGAATCATTTTCGAAATCTAAAAATTTAAAGACAAACTTATGACGAATGAAATGCGTTTACAAAACTTATGTAAGAATGCAGAATATGTACAGTTATATTCAAAATTATCTTTATCACGATGATCAGGCTATATAAAAAAAAATTCCTTTAAAAATGCAAATAGAAGAAGTCCATCGTATTTCATTTTCTAAATCTTTGTATTGATTTGTATAGTGAAAATATCGTAGAAAAGTACCTCCGGTATAACCTTGATTTCCATAATGTTCTTACAAGATTTTTATTCGCCTTATAAAAATTTTATATTTTAAATTTTATAAAGAAAAAATGAAAAATCTCGTGAGAACCTTACTAAATTTTGCAACTCTCATAAGGTTCTTAAAATAGTCACCTTGCAAGAATTCCAAAATTTTATAAATTTCATATAAAGTTTTCCAGTTCTTGGTTACAATTTATAGATTTTTATACGGTACCTCATAACAATAAGAGTTACCAGGAAGGGTTGAAATCAGAAATAATAAATTTACATGTTTTGAAAAAACTCCAGGTTTTTTCCTGGAATTTGAAAAAAAAATTTTTTGAATGTTCTCCAAGTTCGTGAAACATCCAGCGAAGGGTAAAATATGAAGTTGTTAATTAAATGTGCCAGAGTGCGCATTTCCTTCCCAGTCGACTTGTTGAACGTGGATTTTATGCGCCGCTACAACGTGACCACCACGGCCACGGCCACGTCCTCTCCCTCGACATCTTTCACGACCGCGAGCTGGGACTTGTCTCACAAGCTCCTCTATGGCTATGAAAAACGCCACGACGACTGTGACAAACATGATTAATTGTAAATCAAAGGCTCGGAATGCATAATCATTAATGCAAATAAAATAAAACTCACAATCATCGAGCCTCTGATGAGGGTTCATATTTTCCAGTGCCTAGAGCTCACCCTTCGAATCCTTCTGAAATCACTCTGAAAAAAATCCACGGGCTTTTTTTCATATATGTAGTGGGAGTTTTCAACCTATCCCAAGATGGAAGTTTTTCCATACTTATATATGGAAAAATTCCATCTATAAACTTAAAATTTGACTTCTTATAATGGAAAAATGTTCACGCCAAATGTAATGACAAAAAGGAATTTGACCATGCACTCTTTAGAATTAAAAAGCTGAGAGTAAAAACTGGACAAGTAAGAGACAGACATATATGAAATTGCATATTTTCTGTCCTGACTTGTTCAGTTCTACACCTCAGCCTATTGATTGTTCTTATACATTGTATAGATGAATTTGTCCACATATATGATTTTCTTTATACGCTGAAATTAAATTTTATTATAATTAATGTTGAATAACTATATATATATACGAATCGAAAGGCCATACAATTTAATGCTGTTTTTAACTCACCTTGATGTAGTATATTTTCTATTCATATATAAATAGCAAAAGCATACATCGAAACATGTTCAGCATAGTTGTGAGATTTTGTAATCGAGAATATACTCAAGCTGGGGTATAATACAAATCTGGTCATCAATTCAATTGATATTATCATTATAACATATGTTGGATCACTCAAGAACCACACGAAAATTCTCCTATAAATATTATAATTGCTATTCTTAAGAAAACTTCAATTAGAGAAACATTGCAAATTCATAAATAAATATGATAATTGATAATGAATTCTCAAATCATCAAAATACGAAACTGATAATGTAAATTAATAACTTGAAAAAGATAATCGGTTGTGTATCATGAAACTACAAAATTCCTTTACACAAATAGTATTCCATACAAGCATGATAAATTTAAAGAAGTTAGAAATAACATTACGACTTTTTAGATTGTTTTTCATAAATGTATGGAAATTTTTTATATTTCAGATTTCCTATTGAAGTCATTGAAAATTTTCCATGCATATGTATGGAAAAATGATACTCGTTTTCAACAGTGATTCGTCGGCACCTGAAGCAGCATGAATTTCATGTGCGTTTAAATCTTGTTGACAGAAAAAAAGTAATTGGGGGTTTGCATTTCCAAAAAAGTGCTTTCTTCTTGTTTGCGTTTAAATCTGCGCAACGTAAATGATTTTTTTACTGTGGAATTTATCATTATAAACGTTACATAATGTTAAGAATATTGTATTTGAAATACGACATATTTGAAACGTGCAGATATTCTCCGAAAATGGCGTAAATTCCTCGCTGACGTCACATCGTTGTTGAAAAACTCGTCTAGATGCTTGTTTTATATATACTATATACTTTTTTGCTCGTGCTTATTTCAGTTAAAAACTCTTTTTAAAAACTGTGGGAGTGTTGGAAAATGCCTGCATCATTAGATGCTGGTTTTGAGAAAGCAGATACAAACAATTGCCAAAACTTGATATATTTTCGGTAGTAAAGTATTTGACAGAGAATAATTGTTACAACGCTTCTGAGGTTCGCGAAGCGAAAACGACTTTGTAAGTGGAATATTTCTTAATGTATCACTTTATATATTAATATGATTTCGAATCCCTTACATATTTTGTCCTTTTTTTATTTTTGTTTTGCATAACATAAATTTATTGCAGATCGTCGAGAGAGTTATGGAAATTCTGCCATTGGCTATGTCTCTGTTAAAAGAGAAAATTCCATTTGCTATGTCAAAGGAAGAATATGCCCAGAACATCGAGTAACAAATAAAAATAACAATGTAGTTTTAAAAATTGATGAACAGACAGAAACTATGGAAAGTATTCAGTGCCTCGTCTGTGCTGCCGCAGCAGGTTTTGACAATTTAATATATTTAACTATGAAATAGACCATTGTCAAAAAGTAAATAAAATTACAACAAATTTGAAAACAATAAAAAACCATTTTTAATTGTAATATTATAGAACAATCATATGTTCAAAAAATGTCTTAATGCAGTATGAAGGGAAAATTCAGCTAGCAGTAAAAATTGTAGAAAAATAGAAAAATTTTTCGAATTACTATTTTTACATAATTCATAATTTTAAATTATGTAGAAAAAGTAATTTGAAAATTGAGTATTAGTGATTTGAAAATAGTAATTCGAAAATTTCAGTATTTAAATGTTAATAAATCATAAGAAATGCTGGAAAATGTTTATTTCAAGTCGTGAATATGAGTTTCGTTATTATTTGCATGGAACATTTCAAATTCCTTTACACTGTTGGTTTGAATATTTTTTCTATTTTAAGTTTCTTTATCAGTGGTTTTTCAGCCATTTAATAATAATTTTACATTGTAGGTGGTTGTAAGCATAGTATCGCTTTTTTATGTAGGTCAGCAGGCATAGCGAGTCTCCTTCACCAACGGAAATTGAATGTTACTGGAAAAGGAAAAAAATTTATTACTTGCAGCGAAATGATGGAAAATAGCCAAACAGATGTACCTGAAAATTTTTGTGACAATTTAGTTTTTTAAAACGCGATCATTGAACTGGCTCGAGAGAAATGACTAGATAGTAAAATTTCAAGATATGTTTTTGATTTACCAGAAAGAGAAACATATACTCTATCAGTGCATCAGTTATTATTCTACTTTTTCAACTCAAATGACACTGGAAAGGATTTTGTTAATTATGCTAGAAAACAAATGTCACAAACTTTATGCGAGAAAATTGAAGCAAAAACAAGAGTGGTAATAAATTATGGCACGAATTGCGGTTTGGTAGAATTACAGGAAGTACAATTTTTTGAAGCAAATAGGTGTAAAACTCTGGATAGTAGTTTAGAGAAACGTTTGAATGGTGTCTCAAAAGTTTTTGATACAGTTTTCATGAAACGTGGAAGAACACTGGAACCATTCGTATTCGCTAAAGTTGAAAAAAGATAACAACTTAAATAGATAAATGTGGTTTGTTTTTGAATCCGACATTTCCCATGCTCGGAGCTTCACCAGATGGAATTCCCACAGATTTTATTGTTGTAATTGAATGTCCAAAATCACAAAACACTGTGGCAAATTACGTATCACATGGGGTTGTAAACAAAATATACAAAGGTCGAATGAATCTGCAAATGATTGCGACAGGCAAAAAACAGGGCTTTTTTGCGTTGCAGACCCAAATTTTGAAAACAAGAAAAAAATTGATTTCATTTGGTACGATTATGTTGAAAAGTTTACCAATGTTATGATTGGAAACGCTGTTGAATTTTGAAGCAAAATAATATTTCCTGTTTTGTCTCAAATTTTTGCGCCATCGCCGAAAGTTAAGCTGTATACGTATAAATAGCATCTTATTCACCGGATGTTGCATATAAATAAATAAGAAAGGCATTAATAACGATTTTCACGAACACAATTTTATTACAAACGATTTTTTAATAATCACAATTATTATTTTACTCAATATAAGGTATGAACCTGTAATGTATTATTTTTTCATAATTAGTATTTGCTACAATTATAATTAGGAATAAAATTATTATTTGATTATTGGAGTTCGTAAATTGATCAAACTCGCAGCAATCAATACACAATTATCAACATAGTGCAACATATTCAAATCGACGCAAGCATGTGGTACTAACATTTCAAATTCCCGTATCCTTCTCAATACTCGCTCAATATGTATTCTGAAACTTGCCACTTTTTTTGTTAAAAGTACTTCTTCTTTCGTAGGTTGCGTGTCTGCATAAACAGAAGGTGGTTGCACAAGTTTACAATTTTTCTTTTTCAAAATCGTTTGGATTTCTTTGAAACCTCTGTCAACCATGACGCAACTATTTTCAGGCAAAACATCTAAGATTTTGCTTTCCTTAAATAACGCAATGTCTGATATTCTACCTCCATATTCCTTAGATATATAATTAATTGATCCATCGGGAGTAGAAGATACTAAATACTTGATAGCATTGCATTTTATGTAAGTGGAACAGGTTAAAGCTTGTTGTAATGTATTAATCGGTTTTTATATTTCTATTTTGAAAGCATCAATAATGGAGCAAACTTTTTTGTATGACGCACGAAAGGGAATTGAAAAATTTTTTAAAATCAATTCGATATCCGGACAGAACAAAAACGATTCCAGGAAATGTGCAACTGGTTGTATTGTTTTACTAAATTTTTTACTCGCTTGCGAAGTTGTAATACCAAATTGATCTCCTAATCGATTAAACTTGTCATTAACAGTAATTTTACCTTATCGATTTTACATTTTGTAAAAGTAGACACTGATTTAACAATCCACAACCATTCTTTGTCAAGTCCAACGTACATTTTTGGGTTTACATCTTTCAGATATGTAGTCATGACAAGGCTGTTCTCTTTCATCATTTTTTTTCGCTCGTTTGCTGCTTCACTGTCTGCGCTCGAAACTGAATAATTACTGGACATCGGAGAAAAAGTCGATTGAATTGAATAAGAGTCAGACATACTTGAGAGCTCAGAAGTTTGTCTTTTCAAGGCAGATTTGACTGGCAAACACATTCTCGTTATTATTGCTAAATCAGTCTGTACATACTTCTCCGAAGTCGGCAAATTTATATTTACATTTACTTCTTTACTTCGAACATGGACTGATTTTACATTTATCTGAATTCCCACACATTTTTTCGATTCTTTATTCTTTTTTTTTATCTAGACAAATAACTGAAGGTGAAAGAGGCATTGGCAAGGGTGGCCTTGGAATTTCGAAAACAATTTCATTGTCACCTAGGCTTTGCTCAGGTAAATTGTTTCCATCTTCGGTTGCTAGCACACTTTGATCGCATTTATCTCCTTTGTCATCCGGTTTCGGTGAGTCATCCTGATAAATGAAAATAGAATTTTTCGTAAAATCTTCATCAGAGGAACGACGAGTTAATTACAAAGAAACTTCGAATCCCATCGCGCGATTCAAACTTATTATGAAATTCAATGTTTTTTGTACTCCACTCACCATTTCTCGCTGAAAAATGTACGAAAAAATTTCAAAATTTCACAGAATACCCAGCAGACATTAGTGAAGCCTGTGAGCTTTTCAAAATCACGTGAAATTCGATTAGTTTCTTGATATTCAATGAAAACCAGTGGCTCGCCGTTGATCGCGTCTATTCGCCTGTACTCGTTGAGCAATAGTTTTATCGGATTTTACGAACTCGGCCCCTTTTAGTGCGGGCAGGCTCAATTAAATGCAAAGTTGTACAAATAATTTAAAAATATATGATATCCCTCACAAAAAACTACAAAAAAAATAAATTTGTTATGTTTAATGTTAAAAAGCCCAACACATTATGTTCTCTAACAAAGAAAAATGGTATCAATACCAAAATAGCCTCAGTAAGTTATTTTGGCGTTTAGGAAGTATTTTTAATGAGGGACTCTACCCTCTAGAATAGTCGTAGGTGCCAATTAGCACTCGCAAGTTCTTACTTTATACTCGATAACTATGACAACTGCATTGACTGGGTCGTGCATGGCAGGCTTATGGAACCAGTATGTTGTTGATATATTATGGGAGCCATTGCTGAACTGTTCATCAATTTCTGGCCGAGTGAAATAATCAACTTGTGTTTCTCTTCTACTAAAAAGACGGGGTGTTGAGCGTCTTCAATTCCATTATTTTTTCTGCGATGATGGAATTCACTCGCAGTTCATTTCAAATTAATACATAGATCCCAAAGACCGAG
>JABFQI010000033.1:0-20336 GCA_022816925.1 Trichacis sp. ZL-2020 | reverse complement strand
CCTATTTGTATTGTGGGGGGGGTCTTTGAAGAATGAGCCATATATCCAGAGCGTACTGATGAAAATCGGATAATCGTCAACTCGGGGACATCTTTCTCTATTCGGCTGGGTCTTGGAGTTCCTAGTAGAAAAGACAAAAAAAGGAAAACTGAATACATGTTTTATACATTTTTTTTGAGTGTGGAAAAAGTCTTATATTTATGAAAAAAATAATTTACTTACAAGAGTGGCAATAAATTCAAAAAGGTCGTCAAGCGCCTCGTAAACGTCTGTGAGGTCATCCTCCTCCTCTAGCTTGTGGACGTGCTCTTCTTGCGGAGGCATTTTTTGAACTGAATAGGTAAATAACCCAAATTTGGAGAAAGTATTTCCTCCAGAGGTGTAGGGAAAGGGAATTTTCACGGGGGCGTTGCTATACAAAAGAGTGGGATGTATATATAGGGATGATCTATGATGCAAGAAGAAAAATTCGAAATGTTGTTGAATATAACGATTCGGTGTTGTCCATTTGTCAATGTTAATATAAATAATGACGACAGACTTATATTTGCGGTGTTTTGGTTTACGGCGGTTCAGTATTGTATAATAAACAATATTGGTGAGTAGTGTAGTGTATAATGAGTTTTACGTGAAGTGCAAGGGAACGAATATTTTGTAGAGCCGACCGAAATCGAATGTCGAATTGACGACGAGGTAGTTGGCCAAAATACGATGGAAGAGTTGGGGGATAGATGGTTCATATGGAACTATTTATGTCAAAATGTGGGCGTACCACCCGTACGTCGAGATGAAGGATTTTCGAGTTGTGATGATGATGAGGAATTTTCGAGCAGTGATGAAGAATTTGTGAGCGCTGATGAGGAATTTTGAAAGATGGTGAGGATTATTTCGAAAAGCAAAAAATTGTTACAAAGTTTTTTATTAAAAGAAGAAATTCTTTACAGATGAATAACATGAAAGCTAAGATATGGAGACATTTTTTGGAAATTAGTAATGTAAATATAATAATAAAATTGTAGTGTGATATAAAGTCTTTTATTTCTGAAAAATAGTTTTGTAACCGTGTGGATGGTATTTCTTAAAAATATCAAAATTGAAGACTAGAGAAAGCGTTATAGTTTACAAATCCTTGAAAGAGAGGGGGCGACAAAGAGTGTCAAGTATATGGGGGATGAAAATTGAGGAATTCATATAGCCGTAATTCCGAGAAAGATTTCCTGCCGTACAAACCGGGTCAAACACGTGAAAAAACAAAGGTAGCGGGAGTGGGCCAGGTGATGAGGAATTATCGTGGAAGATGATTTCATAAGCGAACAAAGCAAACTTAGGATTCGAGGAGCAGAACATCTGCTGCATACATCTGGATAGTAGGAGGACAACGGGAGAAGATGTTCGCTAAAAACTGGGTCAAACGGCATTTCCGGGAAAGTTGGGGGGGCTTTTCTATATCGAAGCAGTCGAATTCGTAGAGAAAAACGAAGTGATGGGGGCCATTAATGGAAAAGATTGGGGGATGTGTGTTGACAAATTTTTGCGTCACAAAATGTGAAATCGTTAAGGGGGGTATAGTACATAAATATATGTCGAGCCCTTGCGATGATACAAGTTCGCTGATTGTCGCTTGAGACTCACCCGTCGCGATGACGAATATCGAACGAAAATCGGTGTCTTTTATGTTTGAATATTTAATATCGTTTGGATATGCCAAATATCCCGTGTATCGTGATATTGTACCGCAAAAAATATTTTTCAAGCCAAAAAAGTTCCCTATAAATATTCTTCGTAAACTTTTGAGTCGTTTGATTTCTGTGACACCTCTACGTTTGTGCGAGCAGTTGTTCAAAGCGCTTGGAAGAACAAAAGATGCCAAAGGGCAGGAGTATGTGCGCGAGCAGATTTTAGTGCGCGGTATCGATCTCGCGCAATTTTCGAAAAACCGGAAAAATGGGCAAAATCAAGTAAGTCCGTCAAAGATATTTTTCAAATCAGTAGGTACTAATTATTTTGATTCAGTTTCCAGAAAATTTCAAAATGATAAAAAACAGAAAGAAGAGGAGAAAAAGATGAAAGATGGTAAATAGATTGTTTTTTTTTTCTGGAGAAATGTTTTTTTTACTAAATCATATAATTTACAGCTGCTGTCAAAGCGAAAGTCGAAAAAAATCGTTTGAGAGCACTTGCGTTACGGGAAAAGCGTCGAAACGCGAGAATGAAAATTGAGGAAAAGAAAAAATCCGAAGAACGTGAAAAATTACAAAGCAAGTATTTCTGACTTTCACGTTTTCCGAATTTTTTTCTTAATCGTTATCATAATTACAGGAGATTTATATGAAGCTGGTCCGTCTGGTTTAGTGGGGCGCGATTTGGCAATAAATGAACGTCCCGACACAAACATAATCACTCGTGTAGAAGACTTTCTAAGTCCAGAAGAAGTGGAAATATTTTTTCATGATGTGAGTAAATTAATAAGATATTTTAAAGTACAAATATAATAATTATGTCGTTCTTTTATAGCAATTTCGGGAAATCAACACCGCCGACGAAGACAAGACTATGTTTGACATAGGTCAGTGTAAAATATAAATGTATTCGGGACAAATGGGTTGTAACGGATTTTCTTTCTGTTTAGAATCAATACCTACCGAACCGCCCGGACCAAAGATTGTGAAGGACGAAAGAATAACACGCGAAGAAGAAAAACTTAAACGAGTCATTGGAACGGATGGGATTATACGAGAATATCCCGCAACATTGTTCACAGGGGAGGTTGGGTTTTCCTCGCCGGAATTCGACCCCGATAAATTTTTTGGTACGTTAAACACTTTTCTCTCATGAAACATATTTTTTTCAAAATAGATAATTTTTATAGATTTCGGAATGGAGAACTTTGAGACATCTTCTCCTTTACCAGGACACGAAGGTGTTGTCCCCGACCCACCTGACTTTGAGTATTCTGAACCACCCGACGCGCAGCGGCTTCCGTGTGAAATAAATCCAGACTTTACATTTTCCGACGGTAAATAAATTCAATAGGGAAAAACATTGCAAAAATATAATACATTCTTTTTTTGTCATAGAATAGATGTTATCCAAATAGGAAGGGGGGAGGATCAACAGCAAAATCAAGTCGAGGCCCGACAGGAGAATCGCCCGGCGGAATTATCGCAAGAAACAATTTTTCAACAGGAGCCCCACCAGCAACATTCGAGCAATCACAGGAGAATCGCCTGGAGGAATTATTAGAAGAAGCTATTCCTCAACAACAACAACAACAACAACAACAGGCAGAACCACCACAATCGTATGTAACGATTCAAAGTGATGAAGAAAGAGAATTTCCGCGTTTTCGTATCGTAGGTCGCGAGGTGGTCTTGAGAATCCGTGAACCCTCGGCGAGCGTCGACGCGCTAGAGTATTTCGAAAAATCTGTGCGTGAAATACATGAAATATTTTCAAACAATGTAGATCCGGAAGACTATATAGGGTTGAGTATGCATTCTCCGGGTTTCAATCACGGTCCGCTCTGGATGTCCTTTCGTAAAGTGCGTGATTTCGACGTTGAGGAAATTTGGAATTTGATAAAAAGTGTGGCACAAAGCTCAACGGGCTTTGAAATTAATGATTTATTGATTTTAAAGTACACGTTGTGAAGAATTTGCAGGGCAACGGACGAATATACATGGTACACGATAAAATAAGGAAGCAAAGTATTTTAACGATAAGAAATGATGATAATCTTTGCTTGCCTCGCTCAATTGTAACAGCCTTAGTAAGAGCCGAGTGTTACGCGTTCAAAAATAAAGAAACCACGAGAAAATGGGAACAAATCCGGTATCAAACAAGTTCCATGCAAACGAAAGAGGCAAAAGCATTAGTTCGTGACGCCGGCGTTACAATATCACCCAATGGTTGCGGTATTGAGGAGATTATCAAATTCCAAATTTTTTTAGCGCCAAAAAATATCGTGCTGATGATTTACAAAATGTACGAATTGGGTAATGGGGAAAAACCTCTGTATGACGGCTCTGAATACGTTATTAATTCAGGGTATGAAATTCAACGTCGGGCCTTGATACTATACTCGGAAAGTGAGCGTCATTATCGGCCAATATTGAATATTTGCGCGGCTGTCGTGTGCAAATTTTTCTGTTTTGATTGTCATAGGGGGTACCGTCGTGAAAACCATAGATGCGAGGTGCGATGTCGATGGTGTTATTCTTTCGATATTTGCGAGCGAGAATTGAAGAATACGAGTGTTTTGAGATGTACGAAATGCTTGCGTCTTTTTGCGGGTAAAAAATGTTTGCAGAATCATTTGCAGAAAAATTCATACAACGATGGTAAAAATTCCGTTTGTGATATGGTGAAATTTTGCGAAACGTGTCATAGAACTCTGTATATGGAAGAATATATGGACGGATATGATTCCCATGCAAACAGAAAGGGAAAAAAAGCACATGATTGCGGGGAATCATTTTGTCGTATATGCAAGAAATTTCAAAAACTCGGTCATGAATGTTTCATTACTCCTCTGAGACCGCGTACAAGAACGACCGAAGAGAAAACACTTTTCGTATTTTATGATTTTGAAACACAGTGCGAAAAACCCGCAGATCAAAATTATGTTGGAAAAATACATATCGTGAATTTATGCGTCGTTCAGCAAGCGTGCTCTTCGTGCATAGAATCAAATGATTTAGAAATAGAATGCGGAGTGTGTGGTATACGCGAGCATATTTTGACAGGTATTGATACCGTGGAAAAACTTGTCAATTTGACAGTACGCGAAAATTCACCTTTCAGTAAAATCATAGCTATAGCTCACAATTCATCGGGATATGACGCGCAGTTCATTTTACGTTATTTCATGGACGAAAGTAATCGTTTTATGAAACAACCACAATTGGTTTTATCTGGTTCAAAAATAATAAGCATGAAAATCGGTAAAACGATTTTCATAGACAGCTTGAATTATTTTCAAATGAGTTTGGACAAACTGCCACGTGCTTTTGGTTTACGAAAAAATTTGGAAAAAGGAATTTTTCCTTTCTATTTTAACCTTCCGGAAAATCAAAATTATGTTGGTCCCATACCGGATTTGAAATACTACGACGCGGACGCGATGCCGGGTAAAAAACGAGATGAATTTCTCGTTTGGTATAATGAAAGAGCAAATGATCCTACATACATTTTCGATTTTCAAAAAGAATTCGTCAAATATTGCCGTACCGATGTTGACATTCTGCGTCTCGCCTGTTTGGCATTTCGAAAATTATTTATGACAGAAACGGAGATTTGCCCATTCACGCAAGCTGTGACAATTGCGTCTGCTTGTATGGTCGTTTTTAGAACGCATTTTTTGGATGAAGAAACAATCGGTGTTCCCCCTCAAAAGGGATACCGTTTGTCGGATCAACAGTCGACAATAGGTTTGGAGTATTGTCTTTGGATTGAGCACGAATTAAAACGTGCGATAAAACATGCCGGGAGGGCGCGCGAATTTTGCGTAAGTGGTAAATTTCGTGTCGATGGTTTTGACGAGGAAACGAATACGATTTACGAATTTCTCGGGTGCTGGTTTCACGGATGCGAATCGTGCTACAAAGGTGATGCTCAACGCACGAAAACTCAAAGAGACGGCACGACGTTGAATTCGCGACTCGAAGATACGCAAAGAAAAATGCAAACACTCGAAACGCTCGGCTACAGGGTTGTCACATGTTGGGAATGCGATTTTACGCGGCAAAAGTGTGAAAATCCTGAGATACGCAATTTTCTCGCGAATCATGCGATTTTAAAGCAAAAACCACTCGTGGCGAGAGAAGCATTTTTCGGCGGTAGAACTGGGGCAACTAAAACTTTTTACGAATGCACAACCCCCGATGAGAAAATACATTACATTGACGTCGTCAGTCTTTATCCCTCGATTTTGAAGTACGGAAAATTTCCCATTGGCCACCCAAAGATTTATATCGGTAACGAGGAATGTCAAAAACTGTGCGGTCCCGAGAATGATTTGTCGAAAATCGAGGGTTTAGTGAAGGCCACATTTCTACCGCCGCGAAATCTTTATCATCCCGTCTTACCCGTTCGTTTGCATGGAAAATTGTTGTTCCCGTTGTGTCGAAGTTGCGCCGAAACAATGTGTAAAACAGAATGCTCGCACGAAAACATCGGAGATCGCGCGTTCACCGGGACGTATGTTGTCGACGAGTTGCAAAAAGCCGTCTCGAAAGGTTATCAAATCCTAGAGTTGCATGAAATATGGGTCTATCAGATCGCGCAATATAACAGAGAAAAACGTAGTGGGGGAATTTTTGCTCGATATATAGATTTATTTTTGAAAATCAAACAGGAAGCCAGCGGTTATCCTTTTGATTCGTGCGAGAATCTCGAAGAAATGGAAAAAATGAAAACAGAATACATTGCAAATTACCAGGAGGGAGAGGGAATTCAATTAGAGCGCGAAAAAATTGAGAAAAATCCTGGTTTGCGTTCGCTGGCGAAAATGTGTTTAAATTGTTTGTGGGGAAAATTTGCAATGCGTTCCAATTTACCGCATACTGTAATAATCAAATCAGCTCAACAACTACTGACTTTATTAGCGGATTCCGAAAAAGAAGTAACTTCTTTACTCGCTGTTAATGAAAATATATTGTACACAAGTTGGCGGAATATCGAAGAGACTGTTGCGACATCTCCGATAACGAGCGTTGTTATAGCTGCCTATACAACGTGTCAAGCGAGATTGAAATTGTACGAATACCTCGAGCGTCTCGATCGTCAAGTCATGTATTACGACACAGATTCCGTCATTTATGTATTCGATAAGAGCAACCCCGATCACTACACGCCCGAAACTGGTCAACTTCTTGGGGAAATGAGTGACGAACTGCGAGATTACGGAGAAGGCGCATACATTTCTCGATTCGCTAGCGCTGGGCCAAAGTTTTATTCCTATGTCGTGCGTAAGTCCGATGGTACAGAGGTCGAAATTTCGAAAATTAAAGGAATTTCATTAAATTACGCTAATAATCAACTCATAAATTTTAATTCAATCAGAGAACTCATTACCTCCGAAGAAGTTCAAGTAATCCAAACACTCAACAATGTCATTCGCCGAACAAATTGTCATCAGGTTCTTACGCGAAAAGAATCGAAAAAATGTCAAATTGTTTTCACGAAAAGACGTATGATTTCCGGCTATGATTCGCTACCCTATGGATATAAGTAATGTAAGTGCGTTAACATTAAATTGTAAAAAAGAAAAAACTGTTTTTTTAATAAAAAAATGTGTGTCAAATTTTTTCAAGTGTATTATTTTGTGAAAAAAATTTCTTTTTTGGAATAAAAATACCTGTGAAACATGTTTGTTTTGGGATAGACCCTACCTGACCTAACCGAGAAAAAACGAAAGTGATCGTCATTGTGCTCGCGATGCTTGCCCCACCGTCAACCCCCGAGCCTTTTGTCCCGCCTATCCCAATAGAAAGTGAAATACATGCTACAAGAGAAGAGATTTTATTACAATTTCCTAATTCTTGTATTGTGACCGATCCGGGAAATAGTTGGTTTCAATTTATCGTTGGTGAAAAATTTAAAATCCCCGATGTTTGGATTCGAAATCTTCCGCACTACAGTGTGACAAAAGTTATAAGAGACATGTCAAGACGGTTTAGGCGGGAGGAGATAAATTGTCAATTCAACGGAACCGTCTTGGAAAAGATGACTTTTCTTCCTTGTTTGCATGTCAAAGGGTATCATTTCACACCCAGTGGCGAGTACATTCTGCGAGAAGGATTCGTAATGCAGGTACCTTTCAATATTTTCACCATCCATGAACGAAAATTCATAATGAGTCATTGTTCCAGCAAACTTATTACAAATCCAACGCTGAAATTCAACGCTCTGTAGGACAATTTCATTACGACGACTCTGACTACATCTGCAGCTGCTGAATTTTTTTGGGTCGTGGTGGAGGTGGTGGTGGTGGTGGTGGTGGTGGTGGTGGTGATGCTCGTCGGTGGTCTGCAGTTTATTGTGAATCTTGAGCGTGAAATGTCGTTCCAATTAATCCCGCCTATACCTATTGAAGAAGAGGTGCACGCAACTAAAGAGGATCTAGAATTCAAGTTTCCTTGTGTTTGCGTCGTATCCGGTATTGACACGTTTCAATTTGTCGATGGAGAGAAATACAAGATCCCGGAGATATGGATGCGAAAACTTCCGCACCACACACTCGTACGAATCGTGAGAACGATGGAGCAACAATTCATTTTTGAGAAAGAAAAATGCAAAATGCTCGGGGTAAAATCGCCCCTGGTGAAGATGATTTTTACGCCCTCTCTATACATCAAAGGATACGAATACACGGCCTATGGCGACTTCATTTTGCGAGAAGGCTCGATTTTACAGGTATAAATTTTAGTAATGTTTTGACTTTTTTTAATATATTATTTTCATTGTTTTGGTTCCAACAGGAAAATCATTATAAAGTAAGCGAGAATTTCCCCGACCAGACATTTCGAGTAAATGCAGAGTGGCCTTACGATGACTGTGGAAGCGACAATGAGTCTCAGCCGGATAGCGACTACGATTTCGACAGCGAGGACAGCGGATTCGAGGAAATGGACGAGGCGGTCTTTGTCGCGGAGGAACCAGTGGCAAAAAGACAAAGATTGAACTAAGTGTGTGTGTGTGTGTGTGTGTGGAAAATTGTATCGAACAAGCTAATAAAAAAAAAATTTCCATTTAGCTAGGAGAAATTTTTTTTAATTAGCTGATTGAATCAAAAAAGCTGATTACCGCGCCGCATAAGCGTGCATTATGAGCTGATGATGCACGCGCCGCGCCGCGCAGGGGCTCCCCCGCGCCGCGTACACACAGTTTGCGTCATGGATCCACGTTGGCAACATCCGTTCACGGCCCTCATTGCCGGCCCAACGGGATCGGGAAAATCGTATTTTGTTAAACAATTTTTCAAAAACATTTCACGAATGTGCGACACGCGATTCGACAAAGTGTTATTTTATTATTCCGAGTGGCAGACGGGTTACAATGATTACGGGAATTCAGTGGAATTCAAAGAGGGTTTGCCAAACAGCGCCGATTACGCGTCCGATCCGCGATTGGCAAAACTCATAGTCATTGACGATTTGATGCGCGAATCTTCCTCGCACAACGCCATCGTTGATTTATTTACGAAGGGTAGTCATCACAAAAATCTGAGCGTAATGTACTTGACGCAAAATATTTTCCATCAAGGTCGCGGACAACGCGACATTTCCTTGAATTCAAATTACGTCGTTTTATTCAAAAATCCGCGAGATCGCGCCCAAATCACCTACCTCGCACGTCAAGTATATCCCGAAAATCCAAAATTCCTCAGCGAGGCTTATTACGACGCGACAAGTAGACCGCACGGCTATTTGCTTTTAGATCTCAAACAGTCGACACCCGACAATTGTCGAGTTCGGACAAATATTTTCCATACTTGGCAGTACGTATACGTGCCGGTGCGCGATGCGACGTATTCGCGGGAAATCGTTCCAATCGTTCGTCTGTGATCATGAGTAAGGGGGCAAAAAAACGCCAAGTGAGAAACTTTGAAATGCTACGCGCCCTGTGCCACTTGCGGGGAGATCAACGCAAGTATTTGCTCCGCACATCCGACATTCATCTCGTCAAGTGTATATGCGAATGCGCCTTGAATACATTATCAGGTAATGTTCCTCTGTCGGTAAATGAAAAGCATTCGTTGAAACGTTACGTTAAGATTTTGCGCAAACTGGGTTGCAAAAAAGGCACCTGGGTCGAAAAGAAAAAACTTATCGTGCAAAAAGGTGGAGGAGCGTTTTTACCCGCTCTCATTATACCGATTCTCTCGGCTTTGTTGTCTTCGATAAACTCCTGAAAAATGGAACACGCTAAAAAAATGATTCTCGTGCCCGAGGAAAGTCTCGAAAAACTCAAGAGCGTACAAACACCGGGTGACGCTTTGTCGCGTCTCGATCGAGAAATGAGTGAAATTCTCCATTCAGCGGGAATCGTCGACGAGCGTGAAAAATGGAAAATGTACCAACAAGTTTTACAGCGCTTCTTGAATTTCATTCAACGTGAGCCTCCAAAATATCCGGAAATTGATGAAGGTCAGGTACCCCCGACGCCCTCACACCTGCAACCCACCCAACTCGACAATACATTCATTATAGCTAGCGTCCCATCCAGATACCGTTACGCAGCCGCCACTCTTCTCGATTATTTGAAAAATTTAAATAACTTGACATGGAACAATGAGGGTAATGTTTTCATAGACGGTGTTATGATTAAAAAATCGCATATATCCGATCTCATAAATGACGCTTTACGTAATAGAAAATCTTTCAAAGCGCAAGGTAGAGAAGAATTTTCGCAATTTCTCCGTAAAATTGGCATTCCACGCGCGCTCATTGGTAATAACGATTTCTGGGATTTGGGTTCCGATGCTATGGAAATTGATGTGACTCCCGTGAGACATAAGAGACATTCAGTGCAACCTCCTGCGAAAAAAATTTCGAGAAACGATGACTATACAATACCGGTGAGAAAACGTGGTAAGAAACGTCAACACGAAATGGAAAACGAAATACCTCCTCCTCCTCCACTGAAACGGGGAAATATTTCACTGAAAAAAAATCTCTCGCGATATGTAAAGGAAAAAATATTGGCCAGAAAAATTGCCAAACAATTATTTCCCACTCTCGCCCCACCCCCATCCCCTCCACCTCCTTCGAAACCTACGAAAAGACGGGCTTCTTCCCCGCTTAAAGGCGAGGTGAAAAAGAAAAAGAAAGAAGTAGAGAAAGTGTCGCGTGCCAGTGATATAGGCAAGGAAAAAAAAAAAGAAGAAGTGCGCTACAAAGCCTTACGAAGTTCCTTCCAAGGAGATGCGATGGACGCGTCTAAAGCTGAGAAGCTAAACGCATTGTATCACGATCCATCGCGAGTGGAATCTTTCGGTGGTAAAAATAAATTAATACGAGCAACAAGGGGTAACATTACGAAATCTGATGTCGTCGACTGGCTTAACGCCCAAGATAGCTATACGTTGCACCGTCCTGTACATCGCAAATTCCCGAGACTCTCCTACAGAGTGCATAATCTAAATGATACATGGGAAGCCGATTTGGTCGATTTGCGCAACATCAAACAGTATAACGATAATTACGCATATCTCTTGGTTTGTATTGATGTTTTTTCGCGCTACGCTTTTGTAGAAATGTTGAAAAACAAATCTAGCGAGGAAGTTGCGCGAGCGTTTCAGACGATTCTCGACAAAAACAATAATCGCCACCCAATAGTCTTACAGACCGACAAAGGAACGGAATTTACAGGCGCTTCTATGCAAAAAATTCTCAAAAAACACGATATACAATATCGTATCGCCCCGAGTCCCGATTTCAAGGCGGCGATCGTTGAAAGATTCAATCGTAAGTTGAAAGAAAAAATGTGGCGTTATTTTACTTTCCGCAACACGCGACGTTACTCGGATGTTTTACAAAATATCGTGGATTCTTATAACAAGTCCGTTCATAGTACGATAAAAATGGCACCCGCTGACGTTACATTGGAGAATGCTGCACGAGTCCGAACGATCATGCTCCGACACAAATATCCCGTTAAAACGCCCACCTTCCGTGTCAATGATTTAGTTAGGATCAGCACGGCTCGCGGTGCGTTTGACAAAGGTTATCGAGGCCTGTGGTCGAGAGAACTTTTCAGAATAGCTCGCGTACTTCAACAAAGACGACCTGTCGTTTACGTCTTGAAAGATCTCGCGGATGAAGAGATAGACGGATTTTTTTATCAGAACGAATTGGGTCTTGTTAATAAAGATCTGGAAACGGAGGAATATCAAATTGACGAGGTTTTACGCACAAAGGGCAAAGGTTCCAACAAGCAAGCTTTTGTTGCGTGGAAAAATTATCCGGAAAAATTCAACAGCTGGATACCTTACGATCAAATACGTCAGCTAGAATGAAGGATAATTTCTACATTGTCTTACCGAGCGACAGCTCGATGCGCTACTATCCGGATAACAAAACATCTCATTACGTCACGCAACTACCGAGAACTCTGAATTTTTCGGGTAACTGGTCCGTCGCGTTGACTGAAATTCAAATTCCATACACCTTTCTTCATGTCCCTCTCGAAAAAAATACCCGATTTTTCACAATCAAGGGAAATTTAATGGAAAACGTACCAATATATTATTTACCAGAGGGTGTATATAAAAATATTTACACGATACTTGAATTTATAAATTCGCGAGCATCGATCGGGCAACATTTGCGCTTTCTCAATACATATGGGGATCATACTGAAATAAAAAAGTATGCGATTGCAAAGAGGCTCATATTTTTTCTGCGGGTTCCGCCATCATGAAGATACTCGGTTTTTACGGTGAAAGCTATTACGTGAAAGGCAATGATATTTACATCCCTGGCTTAGAATTTGAACCTCTAATCCATCCATCTGCGGTCAAGTTTTCAAAAATTACGGTGAAAGATGGTGAAGTTGAAGCGGTGAGTGTGCCGACCGTCGATAATGATGAAACCTCTATCACTCTACGTTCGCCAAAACCATTCTCACTCGATGCCGCTTTACCTAATCTAATGTTTATCTATACGGACATTATTGAGCACACAATAAGCGGTGATGCGGAGACTCAACTTTTGCGCGTTGTCCCTCTAAACGCCTCGTCTCAAGGCTACGGAACGGAGAAAACTCATACATTTCCAATGCCGCAGTACATTCCTCTCTTGCGAAACACCATAGACACGGTTGAAGTGGATTTAAGAGATCATCTTGGTGAAGCGATACCATTCGAACACGGAACGTCAACACTGACGCTACACTTTAAAAGAATCGCATAATGAGTCATTACAATACGTATTACGATTTTCAAATCGGTGGTAGACGTTTTGGTATTGACAGGACATATATAGGCTCACCGTATCAAAAAGGTCATGGCGTTGGTAGTTTTCTCACTGGTCTTATTCGTCGTGCTTGGCCACTTTTGAAATCAATTGGTCGCACGGTAGGGCGTGAAGTACTTCGCGCTGGTGCAAATATGGCGACTGACATAGCTGATAACGATATTAACGTCAAGGAAGCGTTTCAAACACGTGCACGCGAGGCTCGAAATAATTTAAAACGCAAAGCCATAGATCGCATCGATTCGTTAATGAGCGGCTCGGGATATAAACGCAGAAAAGGACAAATGACGCCTCATTCGATGCTCGCCATTACCGCTGGCAAGGTCGTGAAAAAGAACAAGAAGAAACGTAAGTCACGGAAAAAGAGGCAGACGCAAAGTAAAAAGAGACACGGAAAAAAGAGGAATAAGAAGAAGAAGAGGAGAAGCGTACGTGATATTTTCGATTGAAAATGGCTTTTCTACATAATCATTCTTGCGAATGCATCAAGTCGGAATTGGATTTATTTGAGCTACCGCCAACGCAGACTACGATAGAGTCGTCCGCGGTAGTACATTATAAACCATTATCCTCTCTGTCCGATGATTCCCCCATAGAGTTTGTTGTATCGGGAAACACTGACGAATATCTGGATATGGCACACACTATGCTCTATCTCAATGTCGAATACGTTAAAGTAGCTGAAAATGTCGCTGCTGGTGCTGGTGCTGCTGCTGCTGGTGGCGCCACAACACCTGTTTGTAATTTATTGCATTCAATGTTCAGTCAAATTGATGTTTTCTTTAATGACAAACTCGTTTCCGCGCCTTCTAACTCTTACGCATACAGAGCCTACATTGAAACTTTGCTGAATTACGGAACAGACGCGAGGGGTTCGCATTTAACGAGCGCTCTATGGGTCGTTGATACACCAACGAAAATGAATGATTTAACGCAGGCGAACGAAGGCGGTAGTTTACGTCGCGCTCTTTTTTCTCCCGGGAAATCGATCGATCTGTTGGGTCACCTTCACATTGATGTGTGCAATCAAAATAGATATCTCTTAAATGGCGTCGATGTACGTTTACGTTTTGTCAGGACAAACGATCGCTTTTGCATCATAGACAGAGCACCGACGTATCGTTTACACATAAAAGAAGCCACTCTTCTCGTTCGACGTGCTAAAATTAGTCCTGGTATACTACTGGCTCATGCTAAAGCACTCTCAAAAACATCTGCAAAATATCCTATGACGCGCGTGGACATTAAACCCGTGACAATACACAGCGGGGTTCACAGCGAGACTTTGGACAATGTTTTTCTCGGTCAACTTCCAAAACGATTAGTCATTGGCTGCGTCAGTAATAAAGCTTACAACGGAGACTATGCTCTCAACCCTTTCGAGTTTAAAAATTACGATATAAACTTTTTCTCTCTGTATGTCGACGGTGTTCAAATACCCTCGAAACCTCTTCAACCCGATTTTACAAATGGTTTGTACGTCGAGGCGTATCAAAGTATATTCTCCGGTACGGGTATTCATTTTTTGAACGAGGGCAATATCATCAGTCGTCTAGCATATCCCGCAGCCAATCAATCGACTCATTGGAATCTCGTGCGTCACGGTAGTGTAAGAATCGAGTTACGTTTCGCCAAACCTCTGCCAGAGACCGTGAATTGCATCATTTACGCCGAATTCGACAATGTTCTCGAAATAGACGCGTCTCGTCAAATTACATTGGATTCTCCTTCGTCTACTTAAAATGACGAGAAATCGATTGAGACAAAATTTCAATAAGAAACTTACGCTTTATCTCGAAAATTTGGGGAAACTCAAAGACATGATCAAATTACGAGAGGATTGTACTACAATAACGAAAATACTACGTTCGCTAAGTTTCCGGGAGGGGGCCTCATATAACACCTGCAACAACGTAATCGCGCAACAGTGTTCGTTAGAGAACGAGACGATGAATTTCGTAATCGATATACAAGGCTTCCTCGGCAACAACGATGAATTCATCCCCAAGGAAGTTGCTGTCGTGTCTTTGGGAGAGATAAAAAATACGGCCCATTGGATCGTCTCCCCACCCTACAATTTCTGCGACTTGTCTTCAAAAGCAAAAACAAAAAACAACTATCTCACACGACACGTCCACGGTCTCGAATGGTTCGAACAAGGAATATCATTGCACGAGCTGCACGCTCATTTGCGCGACATTACGAGAAGAGCCTGCTGCATCTACACAAGGGGTTCGGATAAAGCGAAATTTCTCGAAATTTGCACGTCGAGAAAAATAATTGATTTAGCCACGAATCAAGCCAATCCTTCGTTTGGAAAAATGCCCTACGAAAATGAACTCTGTTACGCTCACGTTGAAACAGCGGCGCGATGCGCCACGTACAGGTGTGCTCTCAATAACGTTCTCAAAATTCGCAACTGGCTCAACACAAGTCTCAATTCAAATGACCCCAATGACAAAGAAGAAGAAAACGGCAGAGACACTCCAGACATGCTCACGGTAATTTCAATATGAATACCGTACAAATCTTTGACGCGCTGAAAATCATTCCCAACACAAACATTGGCGTATTTCCTGCTGACAAAATCCCCGAAATCATATCTCGACCATCCGCCATAGTCGCCAACACAGATGATTCCACCAAAAGTGGTCGACATTGGGTCGCTTTCTACATTGACAAGCAAGGCCACGGAACATTCTTCGACAGTTACGGAGCACCCCCTACAATCCCACGCTTTTTGCACTATCTCCGGAGAAACACAATCTCCTACAACTACAATCCCCATCAACTACAGAGCGAAGATTCGGAAGTTTGCGGACATTATTGCATTTGTTTCCTTCATGCTATGTGCATTGGTCATAATCTTGCTAGATTTATTCAATTTTTCACCACAGATCTTGTCGAAAACGACAAACTCATGCGAAAATACTACGCTGCATTTTTGAAATTATGTAAACCTCGGGCACATTGTAAAAAAACACCTGGCCTACAGACTTGCTGCTGCAAGAAAAGTGGGGATATCAATATAAAACACACCATCGCGCAACGATCCCCAGTCATTTGAGTTTCAACATGTCGTCCAAACACTCGCAACTCCTCTCCTCTTCTCCCACTAAAAAGAGGAGATCTTTTGACGCTACTGACGCGGATTCTCCTGCTTGCGACGATAAACGTTACGTTCGCACGAAATACGTTTCGAAACAATTGCTTTTGCAAACGGTTCACGGTCTTAATCCATCATTCGGAAAGATCATCACAACTGGCTACCAGCGTCAACCTAATGGCAATGTATCGCCAATGGTTGGAATTCTTGGCGATCAATTTCGTGGAATTTATCTCACACCCCAGGGTTGGGAAATGTTGTGCATTGATTTCGAACCGATCACTACTTATCTCTCTTCCGACGCCTGGCCTGAAAAAGTCGAGTATCTCCAACGTTCCGAATACATTATCCATTTGACGACATCATACAATGAGAAAGCTATTTACATCGAGGCATACAACGTGGACGAAGAACCTCAGGACGAGCTTATCGCGCGCCCAACTTCCCCGTACGTCGTTCTCCAAAAGGCCACTTTCCAAAATCTCGTCGCCTCCGAAGCTCCTGTTAATGTACGTTTGAATCTTCTGAAACATTACTACGATTTGTTCAAGTTTTGTAAAGCGGAAATCATTGAAAATTTGTGTGAAATGTTCCTCGCCGAAGAAAAAGATAAAAACGACAAACACGTTTTACTTACTTTGCGGTTTTTCACTTTGACACGTAAACACAATATTTATCAAAACGTCGAAATCACTGTTCTTCCAAACTTCGATAAAGTCGACATCAGCATTCTTAACATTATTGTTCACGAAATTCTCACACTTGACACTGAAAAAATCATCGGAGAAGCGTACAATAAAATTAAGTCGTCTTCATAATATGTGTGCATTATATTCTAACAATATGTAATAACAAAATTTTTTGAGCTTTCAATACACGTGTGAAATTTACTATTGTTTACTTTCATTTACCCTAGTAATCATTTTAAAGCTCATCTGTTACGAATGGATGAAATCTACTTCGTTAATAAAAATGATGAAAAAATAATTACGTAAGAAAAAGAGCCAACTTGTCATTTTTTGAATTTTAACATTTCAAATACGTATGCAAAGTTGTTTTGAAAGTTTCAGGAAAAAATTTTAAAAAAAATTAAAAAATTAAAAAAAAAATTAAAAAATAAAAAATAAATAAAAAATAAAAAATAAAAAAATTTTAAGTAGTAGTACAGTGTTGGAGACGGGAGTCCTCCTCTCTCCCGGTCTGGTGGTAGTCATTCCTCCTGCTCCCACATTCTGGCGGGTTATACCCTTTTGACTGGACGGGAATTCACCATGGGGTTTTGATCACCCGCTCTCCCAGAACTTGGGAGGGAGGATTTTTATAACAAGTGGTGGGAGGGGGTTATCCCCTTTTTATTACACACACCCAGGCTGGTGGGTGGGGGAGACCTGCTCCCAGAATACCTGCTCCCAGAGTACATAAATCCCACCTTTCTCTTACGGGAGGGAGAGAGTGGGAGGGGGTTATCCCCTTTTGATCACACACCCAGGCTGGTGGGTGGGGGAGACGTGCTCCCAGAATACGTGCTCCCAGAGTACATACTTACTACTTACATTGTAATACGCCGTAAAAAATTGAAGAAACGGAAAGGAAAATTTGGGAAGCACAGTCGTTACAATTATTGCGCACAATTAAATCCTGTAATAATTGCGTCTTACTGAGTCCGCAAACTTGCTCATTGTGCAATTTTTCGTATGAAGCGAATTCATTTTTCCACGAATTGATGAAGACTTTAACGGAAGGTTTCTTACCGTAGCGGCCATGATATTTTGGTTAAAAAAAATTATAAACTAATATTTCGATATGAAGTCGAAAATTTTCTAAGAAAACATTGTAGAGGTTGGTTTATTTTTGATTATTTTTATGTTCCAGCATTGAAAAAATCTTGATCAATATAATTTTGATATTATTTTCAATCGTTAATCATCATATGTCTAATGTTGCAACATCAAAATAATGAAAAAAGACAATAAATGACAATAAATTTAAATATTTTCTTGGAAAAATTTAAACTTTATTTTAAAGTTTTGATGTGCAATGCTTTGTCACTAAAATCTTACCAAAACTTTATAGCGGCCGTGAGATTTTAGTATAATTAATTTTCCGATGCGAAGAAAGGAAATTATAAAAAAATTACATAAAAAATTAGGAAACATGAGCCAAGTACTTTGGTTGTGAAAGTTATTTTTGCAAAATACCGGAATATTTATGAATTTTTATGCAAACGCATTTGAAAGAAATGTATCACACATGCTGACTCTACAAGACATAATTGTTATGCAATTATCCGAGGGGACACGTGATTTGAAAAAAATTACCTCTAACTGTGCTTTCCGGCTAGAAAGAAATTCAACATTTTCTGACCAACAAATTTATCTCTTCATTATATCTGCAATTTATCATGCTCGCAAAAGAATACTGAGATATTTATTTATATTCTCCGATGAGAATAAATTTATTTTCAATTCTTTTTCAAGTAAAGAAAGTTTTTTTATTCTTCAATAAAAATGCTTACAATTCACAATTCTTCATAAGTCGTTAAAGATAGATAAAAATTCAATTAAATAGTAAAAATTCAAATTTGTTGCGTTAAAGAAATAAATGCGAACCAAAATGTTTCTTCATTTCCTTATGATTCTACACATTCTTTACAGGAAACTAATATAAAAATTTGTTAGGAATAGGTGAATAAAATTTTCTCTGTTTTTATTTTACATGGGCAGTTTATTCAGAAATTATCAAGTTTATCGTATACATTATTATTCACATTATTATTCACATTTGGTCGATCTTGATTCCTTCTCTGCCGCTCGCGATGACGCTGCTTGGCCTTTTTTAACGCCGTTTGCAGAGCGGCTTTGAGTTGTTGGGGATTCGGCTTTGGGTACGGCCCTTTTGATACAGCTCCTGAAACAACACACGAAACGTTTATTAGAAAAATTGTTAGCAGGAAAGAAGAAAAGGAAAAAAAAGTAGGAATAGATGAAAAGTAAGAAGGGGACAAAAAATGAGAGACAATTATAGGTTTATCGCAGAACTTCAAAAAAAGGAAAAAAATATTAACCGCATATAGCTTTTGTGATGTGGGTTCCTTGAAGTTTTAATCGTTGGACATTATGCCCGGCCCCTGTGTAAGTTACTCCGGTCGCGAACGCGTCCGTGAATAATTCTTTCACAATGTTGGACATTCCCTCTTTCAAGGAGACACCGGCATGAAACCGTAGGTATTTGACCTGTAAAAAAAGCAAAGAATTTTTTTAGAAAAAATATCACTTTCATATCGGAAAAATTATTTTGAGTTATTTCAGCTTCGACTTGCATCATGCCGAAAAACTCAACTTTGCCGTAAGACGAGAAAACTCTAATTTACCGAAAAATAACTTAAAACCTCGCACAAATTTGCGAGAATTGAAAAAAGTTGCTCAATTTGAAATTATGAAAAATTCAGAAATATTAGCCGGAATTTGCAAACTCGCAAATGTGATATGGAATGTGCAAATTCGCGAAAATTTGTAATTGTTCTACATTTGCAAAATTTTGCGAACTTGCTAAAATCTGCAAAAATTCTGAAAATTTGCAATAATTCGCTTACGAAAATTCGCACTCGCAAAAATTCTAGAAATTTTGCTTAATATTACACTGAGAGAAGGATTTATTTATAGTTAACAAGTGCATAGTTGAATATGGCCAAATAAATATTCGTTTCTGTCAAAGATCCCATGTTTCAGCCAAAATGCGTTAGTTGATTATAAATAAATGATTTCTTCATAGCTAATAAACACATTTGACTGGAACATGTGGTGTTTCAGAACAAATAAATATTTATTTGGCCATGCTCAACTATGCACTTGTTAACTATAAACAAATCTATCTCTCAGTGTACAAACTCGCAAAAAATCGCAAAATTGCAGCAATTTGCAGCAGAATGTAAAAACTTTGAAAAATTTGCTAACTCGCACAAATTCGCGAACTTGCAAAAAGCTCCAAACTTGCAAAATCTGCAAACTAGCAAAAATTTGGCTTAAAAAAAAAGACTACAATTCGCGGGGAAAAACCAAAAAACCTGCGGTTTGCAAAAAAAACTCGAATTCACTGATGAAAACGGGAAAATATACGAAAAAAATTAGTTACACTAATTTCACGTGAAACAAGATGAACTGAAATTTACTGGAAAATCTGGGAAAAACTGAATTTACGTGAAACAACTCAAAAACTAATATTCATGTGAACTAGCATAAAAAACTGAAATTTAC
>JABFQI010000032.1:0-20414 GCA_022816925.1 Trichacis sp. ZL-2020 | reverse complement strand
ACTTCATCGATTAAACTTTTCAAAATGTTTTAACACTTGTAGCTGCTTCACAACAATCAAAAGAAAATGGAATTCGGTTTGCATAAAAAATTTATACCCCGCTCACGCTGTTAAGAGAAAACTGAAGTAACGGTGGTCAGTTTAAATTACCTCCACGTTTACCAACTTGTCACATGACAAAATGGTTAAGCCAACACGCGCGCCACATCTAAGAAATGCGAAGGTGCCGGCTTAACCCACATTGCCGACTTAGGAACACTCTCCCCTATATATTGTCACGAACCAAGGAAATGGTTTCGTTCGCAACAAACGAATTCGGACGCAGCCAATATCCCAATTGTCTGTTCCGAACCCGCAAAAGAATGAACAAGGTGTTGGGAATAAAATGAAGATATTTCAGAATCAATTTTGAAAGAAAACAAACAATTTATTCAATAAACTTGAAACTAATACATTCATGTCCGTAGCGAATAGAACAAGATAAAATAAAAATTAATTAATCCAATGTTACGAATTAGCGTTCAAGCGTACAGTTTTATATATAGCGGTGCTTACGTAAAGTGTAAGGAAGATAATACTACGCTATTTTACGTTAAGGGTTTCAGATCAAACGGATAAAAAACGCATAAGTAAATATTAATTAATATATATAATTATTGTAAGGCGTGAAGAATTCTATAATATATTACAATTATAATTCGACTATTTTTTGCATTAACCTGAGAATTGATTTTGCAGGTGTTGCAACTTAGGCAATCAAGGAGAACCCTTTCGAGGAATTTCAATCACTCAAATAACATTTGCTAAATTTAAAAACTAAGGCTCGTATTTAACAAACTTATACACTGGGAAAACAATGGTGTAGTGTTTACACGGCCCCTCCGAGTAACTCGTACCGAGTAGAATCAAGTCAACGTTCCGTGTAAGATCTGCGCGTAACGCTAACTAGACGGGCGGGGTAATCTTTACACATACCTTCCGAGTAATCCGTATCGAGTAGAATGAAGACAGAGTTACGTGTAATATCTGCACCGAACGCCGAGTAGCCCGCGTACATTCCAGTAGCCCGGCAACTGGTTTAGTTACAACAATTGTAAGTTTCATAACAGCACAGAATATTCTAGAAATATTCCTAAAATATTCCTGTGTCTGATCTTTATACCATAAGGCCATGAGTGAAAAAATATTTTAAGATTATTCTAAAAGAATATTCCTGGAATATTTTTTTACTATTGGCATTATGGGATTAAGGTCCGACATAGAAATATTCTAGGAATATTATTGAGAATATACTTTTCTACCAGGGCAAGTTTAATTACAGTCAGATATTTAGAATATCGAAGAACGTCGATAATTAAGGTATGGTACTTTTCAAACTACACAATAGAGATATATTATACTGATAATGTTATATATATATATATATTATAATGATTTCTATAACAATATCATTCAATAAACAATATGATTCTGTCTAACTGGTTATGATTACAACCTTTCATATTATCCGGCCAATGCTTGTTACACTCTTTAATTTTTTCAGTAAATGTTTTTAGTTTGTTGGAAACATGAAAAGTGGTTTTTCAAGGCATTAAAAACTATGTGTCTTAAAAATATCATCTGAGAGTCGATTGATCTAATTTGTCGTTCTACTTAAAAGCATTCCGTAGTTACTCAAACGGTGTGGTAGAAATTTACACCGTGTTTTTCCATAATTTTTAGAAGCTTTCTTTTTTCCAAAATCGGCCAGAGCCCCCTTCTGAGCAAATTATTGCGCCTGATCGAAGTGAAAAAATGAACTTTCATGAAAAAATTAATGAGTGAGTTATATTTCCGTTTTAAAATGGGCCCGCATAGAAAATCAAAAATAGAAAGTACTCATTGACTTGCTCAGTAAAGTCCATTTTTTCACTTCGATCAGGTGCAATAAATTGCCTAGAAGGGGGCTTTGGCCGATTTCGACGAAAAATGAGGTTTTAAAAATTATAAAAAAAGAAAAACGGTGCAAATTTCTACTATGCCGATCCAGCAACTGAAAAATGCTCTTAAGTATAATGACTTCCACCTTATATTTAACACTCAACAATTTTATTACAGAATTCTTGAATTTTTTACGAAAAATTTTGTTTTCTGTGAAAAATGAACAATTCAATGTGAAATATATAGAATAAGTAAATAAATTGAATATGTGTAGTATTAGGATCGCATGTATTATATATATTACGTATTTCATTTCTATCTACTGCTTTGCGGCATAACCAGATAAGTCCACTTTGATGTAAGGGTCAATTTTAAAGGTAAATGTGAAATGAAATGAGCCTTACGTCAAAATGGGCTTAAGTGATCTATGCGGGAAACTGAGAGATATATTTGTCCATTCCTATAACTTGACGATCGAATCGTTATAATATTCCATTCATTGCAACAATATCACAATTTTAATAAAATAATGATTATCTGTAATCACAACTAATAAATTATATTTAAAAGATACATTTGAAATGATTTCATATTAATTGATATTCGAATAGCATAATTGTCAACTCATTCCGTGAAATAATAATTTTTTTTCTATTACAAACAACAATGTAAATTAATTTTTTAAAACAAAATTTCTTATTATCAAACCATTCTACATATTAAGTTCAAGACCGTTAAGATCAACCTGAGACTTGTGTCAGATCTAGCCGGAGACCGAGTTGATGCTACTCGACCCGCTTTACCAGTATTATAGTGTTAGTTTTACCCCGAGCGCCGGTTACCAGTTACACACACAGCGCTACTCGGTGGCAGCGTGTAAGCGTTAGCCGGTGACGGTGTAAATGCAAGTCATTTCTGTGTTGCTTCTAGCCGATCGTTTTCCCAGTGTAGCATTCAAAAGTATAATGAAAAAGGGTAAAATCACTCAGAATAGTACCTGCTAAAATATACAAATACATGTGATTTACTTTTAATGTCTATATATTATAATGTAAAATTCAAGTGCTGGAAACTGGCGCCACCGCTAACTCGGTGTCGTTACGATGAACCAAGTATTCTGTCCTTCTTCTCGAGCCCTGTACATGAACCACAAGTTCCGCGAATTTATATTTTCAATAAATATTTTTTGACTAAACCGTATTGTTTATTTTCACGCGACTTCGTCTAAAACAATAGTACCGAATGGCAATAACCGAGAAACGAAAAAGAACTCGATCACGGATTAAACAAAATTGGAGTTAATTGTTAAAACAAGTAAGCGAAATTTCCAAAACCGACGAACAAAAGAAATGGAACGCAAAATTGTGTAAACGGGAAATCAAAATTCCCAAAACTGACGAATAACACGAAACAAAAGAAATCAAACGCAAAATTCTTGAATCTGAACGAAAAATCCCAAAACCGACGAGTTGTAAAAGAACTGAATCGCAAAATTCTCAAACCGAAATACAAAAATCCCAAGACCCATGAATTGTAAAAAACCCGATCGCGAAATTCTCGAACCTGAATAATCGCCGACTTACTATTTCTTCGCAGATTTCCTAGGCAGACGGATGATTCAGTAAGGCCTATCAGCGGAACAGAATATGAAACTCGTATAGGCTGGGAAGGGCTGGTCCACTAGGGATGTAAGGTAAATACTCCAGTCTGTGACCCTATAAGAACACTGTATGTGATTTCTCAAGATAAAATTATTCAAATCACGTTTGAAAAAATTATTTCGGCAATTTAATGAAAAGTGATAAGCTAAATCAAAATTAAATAGCATAAATACATTTTGTATTATGCATTAGATGTCGTATTCGACATTTTATGAGACTCATGCATTGGATGAGCCTGTGACCCTCAGGAGCCGATTTGTGACACTTTGATCTAACTAGTTTGTGACCAGGGGAATCCAATTTGTGACCACCTGATACACCCAGTTTGTGACCAGAACTTTCCAAGCGATTCCACTTGCAACATTTTTTTTTAATTTTTCAACCGTTCAATTTTCTACTTCTCTCGAATTTCATACGTGTCATTTGAAAATGCCTTATAAAGTTAATTTTGTAAGTTCCAGGATTGAAGATAATAAATTTTTCCACATTTGCCTATATTTAAAATGTATATGATTTCATTGCGTAAAAAAAAGATTTTCGTTTTGTTATTTATCAATCCGATATGAAGTATTATTTAAAAAAGAAGTAAAAGAATTACTATTCGCGTATGTTTATAAAAACACATGTTTCAAAGATTCAACTTGCACGCCAGACAAAGCTGTCACAAAATGGTACTGACGAAAAATGGAAAAAACTTACTAATCTGTGTCCTAATCCTTATGAGGATTTGAGTATATACGGAATCGAAACTTATATATATCCTCAATTCTGAAGTAAGTGACTGTAAAAAGTACAAAAGCATGTGAAAAAGTAAAATTATTCTGCAGAGAAATATGTTTTTTGCGTCAGATTTTACGAAGCTCACATAAAACGGCTTTTTTATTCAGACGGTCACACATACCAGCCGGGCAAGTATATGGAACGTATATGTGACCCATGCTAATATTACGTAATCCTTACCAAATAGCAGATCGAAGTGACAATTATTGTTCAAAAATTCTGTACGCTACGCAAGAAGACTACGTACAGGAGAAGCAACTCCTCACCGTACATGCATATGAGCGTGTGTATCATCACTGAAAAAATGCATTGGTTCAGGTAACCAAAATCACTTTGTTTGTCCCTGTTTGGTTGAGAGAACCACTCGTTTGGTTAAATTAACAAAAACCTCATGATTCTTCAGAAAAAATAAGTTTGATTTATCTTACAATGTACTATTTCGTTCTATCAACGTTAATTGTTGTAACCACAGCAATTTGACCTAAACATAAATTTTTATTGTCATAGCTAAGCAACATGTTTGTGAGAACAACGTGTTTTTGTGCTCTCAACCATGTTCATAATTGACTGAACAATTTTCTCATGCATGCGCGCGGAAGTGTGCATGTGGGGGGAACGTTCTAGAACGTTTCAGAACTCTGCGAACTTCTTTTGTTTTTCACCATTTTTCACGTCGGGCGTGAGGTTTTGTGCTGGCTGTCGGGGCCTTTTTTTCTGATAAAAATTGGCGGTGAAGTGCATATTTGGTGAACCAGTAGTGAAAAATGGTCGAATCCCATCAGTCGACTACATCCGCGGTCGACGAAATCCTCCGGACATGGGGATTGTCCTCCATGATTGACATTTTCCGCGGTAAGGCAATTTTGTTGTTTACTTAAATACAATAAATATGTGTCTGAAGCACGCATGATTAATTACTACAATCTTTAATTGTCAATTTAGCAAAATGAAGTTCTTTACTATTATTTATTCCTCTTACAAACCTGAGCACGTGTTTTGATGGTTTTGAAATTTTTGCATTAATTTTCCTAATAAATAAAATTGCATACATACTCATCTCCAGCTAAAAAAATACTTGACTCTGAAAAAAATTGATTTGATATGAATTTTTGTACGCGATATTTCCATTTAAGAGAGCATAAATAAACCTAACCTAAAAGGTTAGCACTTGAAATGAGCGAAAATTTTCAGATCAGTGCTGATAATTTTTAAGATTATAGTTACACAATTAATTCGACATGAGAAATAGATCTAATAGATGAATTTTTCAATTAGAAACGAAAAAATGTGTGAATCCTAAAAACAATTCAATTTTAGAATGGTTCACTGTAAGTGATGAAATTTTTTATTTGTATAGTTTCAATTATTATTATGTATTTTTATTGTTAAAAGACATTTTTCCTACTAGAAGTTAAAATTTCTAAAGTTGTGCAAGTTTGTTAAGTTCAACTTGGTTATATCGCTTTAAGACGACACAGAAGACTTTCTCTTTTCTGCCTTCTTCCTCTCAACTTGCTTCTATTCTATGCGTCTTTCTTCACTACACTTAGGTTCCTAGTAGAGTTGATATTTTTTTTTCTTTTTTTATGTGTAGGAATCTTATAAATATAACTGGTCAGTGATATTTTTAAATGAATTTATCATGTATTTCTCATTTTTTCAACTTTTCCTAACTTCAAATTGTCGCAAAAAAAATGTAATGATTTGAATTTGATAATTGTTTCTAGAATAAAAATGTAATTTTCGCATATGAAAAGAACTTAAATAGCGAAATTTGTATTACGTAATGTAAGATATAAATATTATTTAACACAATAATTATTAAATGAATTCCCTGCTCAACTTGCAATTTATAAGTTTTCGTTAAAACGTAAAAGTATACAAATTTTCGTATCAGTTTATAAAAAAACTTATAAAAATTTCAAAAAACTTACCAGTTGCCGTTTAAGAAACTTATAAATTTTCAAAATTTTATAAGGTAAACTTACGAGTTTTTTGCCTTATACAACAAGAAAATTATAAGTCTACCTTATAAAATTTTAGAAATCTTTTAAATTGCCGTATAGAAAACTTATAAGTTTCCAAATTTCATAAGTTTTTCCATAAACTTATACAGAAATTTGAAAACTTGTACATTCTTACGAAAACTTTTAAATTTGAATTTATTACATTCAAGTTTACTAGATTATATATTATATACTTGAACTACAGTATATATTCAATTATAAATTCACATATATAACTATAAATATATGTAATGAATACTTATTATTATAATTTATAATATGTATGTTATTTTGAGATATTTATATTATAATTTGCAATATATATGCTGCGTATCAATTTTCCTGTTAAATAATATTATATTTATTTTCCAACATATAAAAAACTATTATCACATAATAGTTATTTTTCAATTCTGCATTGGAATATAAATGTAGAAATTCGTGTTACACACACACACACACACACACACGCGCGTGTGTGTGCGTGTGTGTGTGTGTGTAAAATGAATTTTGTGAGCAAACTTAATTCTAGCGATTATTGCTATTTTTTTTTGTATTTTTGTATTATCATGAGTGGGAAATATGAAATTTTTAAAATCTATAAGGTATACTTCAATCAAACTGTGTAAACGTATTTAAAAAATTTGATAAATATTTTAAAAATAGAATACTCTACTGAAAATGAAATTTCATCTGACGTCAGATCTGACGTTAGAGATTGGCCGGATTTTTTTTTCAGTAGGGTATAAAGCAATGTTAATAAAACACTACAAACTCTCATACGTAATATAGAATATTATAGAATATAGATAATATAGAAATTTAAAAAATAAGTCATTCGTACCCTCTACGTAGAATATAAATAGCATAAAAACTTCCAAAAACAAATATTGTGATGAGCGAAATTTTAGTAATTCAAAATAGAGATTTGACAACATGAATGTTTTGGGTCATTAATTTAAATATACATTGTTAAAAAATGTTACATTGTAATTGACCTCGTGCTTACTGAACAATTTTAGGCAAAAGTACTAAATTACACATTTACAAATCACAATAAAAAAATGTATTCTTAATTTCTTACGCTTCGACTTGGTTTTTTATTATTTTTTTCAGAAAATGGCGTTGATGAAGAAGAATTTCCTTTATTGACTCAAACTTCCATTGAATTTCTTTTCATGAATAAAATAGGCCTTCGTAATAAATTTCAAAGAAAGTTCCAAGAAAATTTTCGGAATAAAGAGATGGTGAGATATATGATGGAAACTGTTTTTAGGGGTCGGGGTTAAGGGTTTATATTAACGTATCGTCGAAAAAAAGGATTTTTTAATTTTTCAGACGAGGTGATAAATATTTTGACTCATATATGACAGGCTGAGAGCAAAAACCGAACAAGTAAGAGACAGACATATACGAAACTCCATATTTTCTGTCCTTACTTGTTCGGTTTTTGCTCTCAGCCTGTCATATTTCCAAATCATAAGTTGTACATGTATTAACATACCTCTGTATGAATTGCCATTAATGTTCATCACGTTTTCAAAAAAAACTGTAAATATACCCTTTTTTTCCGACAAAAAGTATGTATACTCCCTTCAATATTAGAATTTCTGAAAATTCCAGCTGGTTCATTCTTCACTGAATGAATTCACAATGTGTAATTAGTTCCAGTTTTTACTAAAACATTTGATAGATTTTTTTTCCTTAACTTTGGATTGTTTGATAAAAATTTTAATTTTTTTTTCAAAACAAAAAGTTATTGTCCACTCAAAGCTGATACAAACGCTTAAAAATTAAATTTTTCTAGAAAACATACACTGCTCTTATGTTTTGAGTAGTTTTCAGGAAAACTAAATTTGGTTTTGGAAAATTGAAGTTTGCTAACATTAACGCTACATTTACATGTGTGTGATTTTCAGACCTCTAACAATATCGTTGTGGTTGAACAACTGGAAAATGATGGTCTTGGACCACAGTCTTTCGAAATAGTTCCGATAGAAAATCATGCAATCGGAGATTTTGAACCTCACCCTACACTCACATCAGGATCTACTAATTCAGAGTTGTCTCTCGAAACAGTTTCGATAGAAAATCAAGCACTTGGAGATTTTGAACCACACCCTACAGTTACTTCAGGATCCTCTGATTCAGATTTGGTACATTTATTATACATATACTTCTTTGAATGTGTTTTTGCTGATACATATTAGATTCTCAACATAACTTATCCGGATATTTTTTTTTCATTTTCAAATACAGATGATTTAGAATAATTATATAAGATATTGCTAAAGAGTTTGCAACTGCAAATTTTATGCTTTGTGAATTACGTAAAAATTTTATATACTTTATACATATATCATTGTTACTAATTTTACTCGTAATAATTTTTGAAATATTTTATTTTACTTAATACATCGCATCTTTTCTTTCTTTAATTCAAACTGTTGTAATTTTTAAATTCACGAAGTGTAAGCTGTGCTAACATTTTATTATCATTTTTTTTTCCAAAAAAACTTTACGAACTTTATTTTTTTAAATTGTTTGAATGTTGAAACTCTTTAATTATATATTTTATGAATTAAAAAATTTTTAATCGAATTTTCCAAGTCGCTCTATGCAGCATTTAAATACATACTGCATATAAAAATACAGATCCTCGAGGCTAAACATTACACTGGAAAATTTTCGATTTGCTTTTAGTATTTAACTACTCTCCTATCATCCTGCCTGGCAGGGAAAATGATTTTGGCCTTACGAAACAAACGTAAATGTGAAAGCCTGGAAGAAAACGATAGAAACTCGATGGTAGAGGTTATCATTCACGCGCATATGAAATCTGATCCTGCTAACAAGTAAGTTGTTCTTGCGAACACTGCTTGAGTAAAAAGTTTGGCGTGAATTATGAAACAATGAATTATTTTTTGTACAGGATACCTTACGGCACCCTTGACAGTTTGGCCAATGAAATTCCGCAGCTGTTTCCAAAGGAAAAAAAAGTAATTTATACATTCATTGTGTGGCACATTTTCAAATAACTATGAATTTATGTTCGGTAAAACTTTAATGTCAAAATTTCGATCATAAGCATTGAGCAGATTTGTTTTTTTCTTTGATAGAGTATTTACTTCATCGCCCCATCCGATAAGAATTTGGCGAAAGGGAAACTTGTAGACAAGTACCACAACACGCGAAGGGAGTTAAGACGGACGGGCATTATTCCTAACAAAAGATGCAGAGATTCGTTAGACCCGAATGGTAATGTTGCATTTTCTTTTAAATTTTTTATCCATAGAGCCGAATGTCACAAAATAGTGTCTGGAAGGGGGAACGTTAATGGAATATGAGGTAAAAGAATTTAAGGGTGTGGGGATATAGGGTGCCAACAATATCACGAAATGTAGGAGTAAGTGTAAGAATATTAGAGTGTAATAAAAATTTTCACGAAGTAAGGGAAAAGGGGAGGGCAGTATCATGAATTGAGGGAAAGAATCTCTGGAAAAGAGGGAGGGGGGAGTATGAAATGAGGAGAGGAAGCTGAAAAGGGGAAGATATCAGAAAAATGTGCTTAAATGAAGAAAGAGGTTCAAGAGATGAACGACATAAATTTTTTCCTATTTTCATGTTTTAATTTCTCCTAGCTTTCGAACCCTTGTCAGTCAACCGTGACATCGAAGACGATATTATTTGGCTACAAGAGTGTGCAGAACCAAGGAATGACGTCGAGAATAAGTGGGTGAAAACAACGGACTACAGATTCCAGAATCTGATAAGAGAGCAAAGTTTATCTCGACCGAAAAATCAACGAAAGAAAAATAAGAACCCTGTACAGCAACAACTCGTTCAAGATTACTTCAGGAAATATCCTTGCCTGAATAAGTCCTGGGCATACACATTGGTAATTTTTTTTGTTGGTCGCAAAGCATTATATTTATTTTCAAAATAAGAAGCATTTTTATAATTGTGCAGATTAGAGGAAATATCGTGTTTAAATTTGGGACTTGAGAACGTCAAGACTTTAGAATATAAATGTAAGCTGTAATTTTTGGTTATTCAGAAACTTGGGTAAAATTTAATTACAGAAACCCTTGAGTTCTAAAAAAATTCGAATTCATCGAGGAGGCATTATGTCAACTTAAATATCATGTATTTTTTGGAATATTTTATTTCAAAATTCAAATGACTAAGATGTTTCCAACTTTTTTTGAATTCTCGATTCAAAACTGCATAATCTTTTTCATCATTGTTCTATGTAGTTGTTCATTTCTGTTGTAGCTCGAAAAAGATTTCGACTACTTATTCCCAGGGAAAGGAACAAAGTTATTGTCAGCATGGCCCGAATTTTCCAAAAAAATAAATGCTCTGATTGTAAAAAAAAAAAAAAGGATGCAAAACGCTACAAAGCCTGAGGACCAAGGTTTGTATTATTTGCTTCGAGCAAGATAAGAACTGCACTTGATTCTAGTTTCCCTCATATTTCGATAATTTCTGTTGCAGAAAGCGACGACGTAGATGCGTTGATGCAGTTCGCAACAATATTTACTCCTCAAGTAGTCAAAGGTTCAGGAAAACCTGGTTACAAGCCGTGTCATGCCGAAATGCAAGATGGATTTCTAATGCATTGCCAGGTACTATAACTTTTATTTCGAATTTATGTATAAACAACAATAATACCAAAGCTCTTCAATCAACTTGCATAATAATACTTTTCAGACAATCGGGGATCTGCCATCCAAGTTAGAAAGGAGAAAAAATCGCATGATAACTTGGGGCCTTCGGCTACAACCATCAGCTGTTGTCATTGGCGTTGATTCTTCTTCCATAGCAGCCAGTTACGTCGTCTTCGACGAAGTGAGATATGAGGTCGAATCACCTCTGAGGGCCATCGACGTGTGTTTCAAAGCATATCATGCTTTACATGCTGAGTATCCACCCGAAAGTCTTGCGATGTGGCTAGCACTCCAAAAACTCGTTTTCGACATTCACACTGAATGGGACGTAGATTTGCCCCTTTTGCATCGTCTCTCTGTCGATTTAGCTTAAGTTCAGTAGAAAGTATCTTGCGACAAAAATTTCATTCTATCTTTATCCAGTTCTCGATGCTTTGCCAGACAAGGATAAAATTGATACAAGTTCTCGATTACATTTTTTAATTGCACTGAATTTTACTTTCAACTTTAACGTGTTAAATATGCCAACCTGCTATGTGTGTATGACTTGTGTACCAACAGTTAAAGGCCTTAAATATCATTTTCAATTAAACCATCCTGATGATGTTGAAAAAAATTATACGTGTGCTGAAAAAGGATGCTTAAGGGGTTTTTCATCATGGAAAAAGTTCAATAAACATCTTTTGAATATTCATAATTTTTCAGCTACGTATTCTGAACAAAATAATCATGATCCAAATCTCATTTCGATTGACAATAAAATAGTGACTCAAGAGTTAGAATACACGTGTAATTCAAAACAAGAAAATTTGCCGATTGCCAATACTAAAGAATCATCAAAGAAAGTCGATTTGAAAAAAAGAATTACTCATTATGTTTCAAAATTGTTCAGCAATCCTCGAATGTCGAGAAAAGGAGTTTTGTTTATAATACAAGATACAAATGAACTACTGCAAGATGTAAAATTATCGATATCGAGATGTATGCAACAAAAAGCTGTCAATGGATACGTCGAACTTAAAGCTATGGAATCTTTTCTATCGGAAATTGATTTTTTCGAAACATTTTCGAGTGAATTTCTGTGTTTTCGATATTTCAAAGATGGTGGTTGGCTTTTTATGCCTGAACAATATGATATCGGAGAAGATGATAAAAGTCAAAGAAAAGATGATCAAATAATTATTCGAGCCTCAAAAGTTTCAGGACAAATAATTCCTCTCAAGAAAGTTTTAACCCAGTTTTTTCAATTGCCGAATGTTCTGAATTCTGTTTTGAAACACATCAGTCATCTAGAAAGTGACACCGAGAACTTGGAGAATTTTATTCAAGGTGATTACTGGAGGACGAAAAAACAAATGTTTGGAGATAAATTTGTGTTGCCTTTAATGGTTTACTACGACGATGTGCAAATAAACAACAGCCTCGGTTCTCACAACAAAAGCGTAGGTGCAGTATATGTGTCATTGCCCTGCTTACCCCCTCAGCACCAATCTTCTCTGGACAATATTTTTCTTGCGGCCTTATTCGAGTCCCGTGATCGGTCCATTTTTGGGAACCAGATTGTTTTTTATCCTGTTATTAAGCAACTACAACTTTTGTTTACGGAAGGCATAACTGTAAGAACTAGTACAGAAGAAATGCGAATTCATTTTTGCCTAGGGGCTGTTTTAGGTGATAATTTGGGTCTAAACTCAATGTTAGGATTTGCTTGTGGGTTTCAAGCTCATTACTATTGCAGAATCTGTAAAGCTGAGAAAACCCAAGCTCAACGTCTTTGCGAAGAAAAACCTGAATTGCTCAGGAATCCAAAAAATTATGAAAAAGATGTCAATTTATCATTTCAAGAAACTGGTATCAAAGAGGATTCCATATGGAATAAAGTACCATTATTTCATGTTACTGAAAATCACTCAGTTGATATTATGCATGATTGGCATGAGGGAATTTGCAAGTTGGTAATGGCAAATATACTGCACTATTTTATTATAGATTCTAAAGACATTAGACTGAATCTTGATGTCATCAACTTCAGAGTACAAACGTTCGATTATTATAAAAATAGTTTAAGTAATGAGCCTCCATATGTTACGATGGACCACGTTAAAAAGAAACATATATCCATGTCGGCGAGTGAAATGTTAACGTTTGTGAGAATTTTTCCTTTTTTAATTGGAGATGAGGTTCCTACAGGTAATGAGACATGGAGTCTTTATCTTTTGATGAGAAAAATTTTAGATCTACTGTTAGCAAATAGTTTGCAAAAAGACTGCGCAGAAATTTTAGGAGAACTCGTTCTACAACATCATACATTGTATAGAAAACTCTTCGGCCATCTCACTCCTAAATTGCACAATGCTACACACTATAGTAGAATTTTTCGCGAGGTAGGTCCTCTAAACAAATTGTCTACTATAAGATTCGAAGCAAAACATAGAGATTTAACTATTCCAGCGAAGTCAGTCGAGTCCAGGAAAAATATATGTTACACACTAGCTCTTAAGCATCAATTAAAAATGAGCCATAGGTTAATCAACGAAGAAGGTTTCATGTCTTCCACTGACTTTCCACAAGTAAATCTAACCCATGTTTCTCAAGTTTTGAGCTACGACATTGTGAAAGAATCGTTGAAACAAATGTCTGTAATGTGCTTTTGTCCAGGCTGGGTTGAGATAGAAAAAGTAACGTATAGGCGAGGAATGGTGATTATCTTGGGGATTGATGATGACGATGGTCCTATTTTCGGTTCTATAGAATCAATTTTGGTGTCTTCAACAAATGATGTTATAATGTTCATATGTAAAATTTTCGAAATTATAGCGTTCGATGAACATATGCATGCTTTCAAAGTTCAACAAACAGAGGAAAGATCATGTGTGAACTCCCAAGAAATTTTCAATCCAATGCCAGTTATCATAGCTAGAATGCCTTCTGGTGACTTGTTCATTTCGCTTAAGTTTAGTTTGTAAAACACTTATGCAATGTTTCGAAATTGAAAAAGAACATAGTTTTTAATGGAGAAAAATAAAAAACGAAAATAAAATAATAATGATGATTTGTACTATTACCTTCTTTATCCTATTTTTTCCATTATATAATACACTGAGAAAAATATACCACTCTGGTTATGGGGGAGAATTTCTTTTGTATCAGCTGCCTATGTACTGTCAAAACAGTAATTACTGTTTTGAAAGTACTTAAGGGCAGCTGATACAAAAGAAATTCTCCCCCGTAACCAGAGTGGTATATTTTTCTCAGTGTGATTCCAACGAAATTTTTTTGGTACCTTGAACCTTTATTCTTGGTTCAAACAACAATGAAAATTAGTACCAATAACAAAAACAATCATTGCTGTGACTTTTTACCTACTAGAAGTAATCATAATTAATTGTTCATTCAACTAAGTATTCAGTTCACAATACAAAGTGACATGATACAGATAACCAAGAAACACGAATATCAAAGTCAAGAAAAAGCTGAATCTCATCAAATAGATTTATTCTTTGAATTAAAAATATAGTTGTGTTAAATAACATGCATGGTACGTAACACTATACTCTTTGTTGTAACAAAAAAGTAACATGTTTTCGACAATCAAGTAAAATTGTTGACAGAACCAAGTAGCGAAATATGGGCTTTGGCATTTTGATCATTCCTAACCAAGTCAATATGGTTCTATTAACCATAATGAAGAACCATGTCAAAATGATACGGGCAACAAAAAATATGGTTGGGCCTATATCAACCATGTGATTTTGTTGAAGCAACCAAGAATCTGATTGCCTTAACCAACTAGTTTTTTCAGTGTATAACTTGTATCTGAATCGTTTATTGAATTTTTGGCTTTTTTTCTGCTACCACCTGACTCAAACACATTTGCTTTGAAAATATGAACGTTAAATATGAACACCCACAACAACCGCTTGTAAAATTGCTCATTTACGGGAATTTTCGGAAGGGGTAGATTTTGCCCAAAATCAAATTCACAACAAAGTGAATTTTTTTCATGCAACATTTTTTCTTTTACCTCTGTGTAAGTTTTTATTCTCTCTTTATGTTGCATTAATTCTTCCGATTTTTCCATATCGTCTTCTTGAATTTCATATTCGTAACAAAAATTACAAACATCACTTCGCGGTCTATCAAACGTGAAATTAACGTGATGATTAAAATATTTAGAGTACGTTGAAAAATCAAGTGGTATTTTTGGATCGTTTGTCTTTTCCGAATAAAAATTAAGAAAAAGTTCATATAATTTTTTCAAAGTCAAGTCTGAATTTTCAAAGTAATTCAATTTTGAGTTTTCTCTAGTGTAATGCGACATATCGTGCGGTAAACTTTCGCAGTGAGAATAAATCAATGTTTTTACATTTTCAGTCAATTTTAGGACATGGTTATCATGTTTTCCCCGTTCGTCACCGAAAGACGCATTCTTTAACATTTTAGCCTGAACAACGCTAAATCTTTTTTTATCGACGTCAAGGACTCTGCATAAAAAAGATTTACAGGAACTTATCATAATATCCTCACAGGGGTGTATAAATCTGTAGATCCATTTGATCGTTTTAGAATCGGGGTTTGTCATTGGAACCCTTTTCGTCAGCGCAGAAATCATGACACTCTGAGACTTATAATCTTCAAGCCTCCAAAAAGCACCATGAAGATCCCGTTGATGAGTCAATGAAACTTTCTTATAGCACTCGGACGAACAGCAGAATTCGATAGATTTGAAGCTCCTACCGCTAACAGCTTCCCCCGTCAATAGTGAAACATAGTCTTCGCCCTTAAATTGTAACGTGAAAAACAATTTGAAAAAAACGTGGCTCTTAAATACAATGATTTCGATAATCGTTTAATAGGAAATTAATTTAACGGATGGTACCTTATTTCTTGATGCTTTTTGAATGTTTCTATTCCACGAGTCTTCATCTCTTAAACGTTTTCTTCCAGAAGTTCCTTCACTTTCATTTAACATCTTCACAAACTGTCGCTAAATTTTCAACTTCTTCACTCGAAGGTTCACGAGAGAATGATTTTCATACCTACCTTAGAGAAAATATGAAATTCACCTTTTCATATATCCTGGAAAAAGTAACTCGAAAACAGATAGCGAATTGTTTATCCAAGGGTTTATACAATTCAAGCTCCTAATGTTAATTCTAAGAAAATTCTTTTCCTATTCCCTGCCACTACCTGTTTTTCGCATATTCTGAGAATTAAATGCCCAACAGAAAAGGATTAAAAAGATTAATGACTTCCTCGAAAAGAATTCCAGTGAAAAACAGAGATATTTTTTTAAAGATATTTCCTAACAGAACACGAATTTTCTCAAGTTTCAAATGCAATAAACGAATATATCCGTAATTTTAAGTATTTTTAGATACAAATATAAATGTGCTATGAATTCAAAGCATCGTGTTTGCTTTTTCATTATATATCTGACACTTTACTTCTTGAGACTTTACCTTGGCAAAGGAGGCACTTTTTTATCCTTTTCTTATGTTTTGTTGAATCGATGCACCTAAACATTAATAAATGTTGTTTTTTGAAAATCCAATCGCTGGAGGATTTCTTACTATGCGGCGGGCTTTGTCGTTCGAGCGGACGAAATCGCGCGCTCACGCGCCGAGGCTTATTTAGACAATACTTTCACCAACTTAACTTTGTTCGATCGAAATAATTTTTTCGGAAAAGTTGTATCATACACTAAGGAACAACTTTGCATACTCACTTTTCTCCTAATTGAAAATTTTTCATACTATGTTTCAATCTAAATGTTAAAAAACACGGTTTCAACTTTGAATTGAAAAATTATTAACAAAAACTGTTTTTTCATCATTTTTTTCTTACGCGTAGGAATCGCTTAAGTCCCACGAGTACAACCGTTTTTGATTTTTTCGAATTGATCAATAATTCACCGTGTTACGATAAGTTATATTTCAAAAAACACGTTTTTTTCGTCGTGAAAATTTGACGCTTTTAATTGTTTTAACGAAAACTATAGATTTTTGTTGAAAATCGTTTATAGAAACTCAATTTCTTTTTCGAAACTCTCTTGCCTGGTATTTTTGCTTTTGCCGATTTCGGAATTCGAATTTTTGGTTACGACGTCGCCGCTTGGACAATACTTTCCAGCGTTTTACAGCCCGCGACCCATTATTGCATCCGGACGCTCAATTTTTCTCAAATTTTCTACGAGCTAATTTTCTAGTAACAAATTATTCAAATCACTATTCCGTATAGAGAACTCTATAAGAGTAAAAGGTAAAACAGAACTCACAAATAACGGTCTCTTTTTAACATTCATGTTATCCGTTAATAACTCGAAAATTAGCCAGTGAAAACTTCAAAAATTTGATTTTTGATTTTTTTAATGTAAAAAATCTTGAGATAAAATTTCATCATTTTGCCAGCATTTTATAATTATGTTAAAGTTACGTCTCAACGAAAGACCGAATTTAGACTTATACTTTAAGGTCTCGTCCTCTAGATCAATAACTTGTAGTAGCGCTAGCTGCTCGGTCTTAACCACAACTATTTCAAAGCATGAAAATAATTTGAATTTCCCGCGTTCATACGAGTCAGCTAATGGGATTCCTTCCCATGATGCCTCATTAATTTTAAAGCTAATTGAAAAATCGCTAGAATGCCTGGGGGAGCAAAAATGCCTCCAGGCATTCTTGCTCCCCAAGCGAAGACCTACCCTTGGCAAATGAGATACTTCAGAGTACGGTACCTTCCCACGCAGAAAAGGACCTCGAAAAGGATCTCTCGCCGGAGCTAGTCGCTCTATTGGGGGAAACTCTCGACGAGGCTGCAGTGGCAAAACCCATGCACCCCTTCTTAGTCGATAGATTGAGGCGCATAGTGCAAAACGGCCTGCCTGCAGAACAAAAACTGGAACTTCTTAAGAAGTATCCCCACCCTGAAAATTTTCCTCTCCTAGCAGCGCCAACCCTAAATTTAGAGGTCGAATCTTTCATGTCAGTGGCAGCAAAAACGAGGGACTCCTTGCAAAGAACCTCTCAGGGCCAGCTAGCAGCGGTTTTGGCCATACTTGGCGAGACAGTAACGGAGCTCATGACACTTCACGCAGCACCTACGCCTCAGCCGATGGACTCAAATCACCTAATAAACCACCTGGGCGACGCAGCTCGCCTCTGCGCAGATTTATTTTTTGGACAGTCCTCCTTAAGGAAGCGTCTCCTGGCACACTCGCAGATGACATCAGCAGCGAGGACCCTCATAACGTCAAGCGTTACCGACCAAATTTTACTTGGTGCGGATTTCTCAGAAAAGTGGAAATCGACCAAGGACTCGCAAAGAGCAGGCGAGGAAATGCTGAAGAAACCGCAGCCTACGCGAAAACCAACGAGCAAGGAAAACTTCTCTGCTCGAAAACCCTTGTTCCAGAGAAATTTAAACTCGAAAGCCCCAGGTTCTGCGAGGAAGTCATCGAAGTCGAGCCAAGGAGCTGGGGGCTACAAAAATCGTCACGACTCCAAGAAGAACCGGTCAAACCACCATTAGAGGTATATATCGCGGGGAATTTACGATTATTTTCTCATGCTTGGAAAAAAATCACGGACGACCCCATGATCCTCCAGGTCATTGAAGGGTATAAAATCCCTTTCCTTTCACCACCAAAACAAAGTTTTTCCAGGGAATCTTGTTTTTCGAGGTTAGAATTGACACACGTTCAGGGTCAATTAAATAAACTTTTGTCAAAGGGAGCTATTTCTCAGGTTCAACCCTGTCTATTGATTTATATGATGATTGATTTATATCTATAAATTTTTTGAGTTCAATTCTCTCCCATTTGGCCTTTGCACGGCCCCTTATATTTTTGCGAAAATACTGAAATCGGTGACAATTTTATTAAGAAAAAGGGGGTTTGTCTCAGTAAATTACTTAGATGATTTTTTATTCATAGACGAAACCAAAAAGGATTCCAAAAAGAATGCGGAAACCTCAAAAAAGTTATTAGAGTCTCTGGGTTTCGTGGTAAATCATAAAAAATCTCAGCTAACTCCGGTCAAGTCTCAAGTTCCTCGGTTTGGTTATTGACACAAAATCCTTTGCAATTACCTTACCAAAAGAAAAAAGGCAAAAAATTATTGATTTAGCCTCAAACCTCGGCTCTAAAAATTCGTGCTCAATTTTAGAGTTGGCTCAATTCATCGGAGTGGCAGTCTCTGCGTGCCCAGCCGTGAAATACGGCCCGCTCCATGTGAAGAATTTAGAACGAGCAAAATTCTTGGCGCTTTTGGCAAATGATGATAACTATGACGCAAAAATGTACCTTAACCAAAAAACTCTTGAAGATTTAAACTGGTGGGTAGCTATTGCGGCCAACCCAAATTCCTCCAACCCGGTTAGAAATCAGAGCTACGCGTTGGAAATTTTCTCGGACGCCTCCAACTCCGGTTGGGGCGTCTCTTGCGAGGGAAAATCAACTCGGGGTTGGTGGTCTCCTGCTCAAAAACAGGAACACATAAATTTTCTAGAGCTACAGGCTACCTTTTTTGCACTTAAATGCTTCGCACTCGACCTTCGCTCGTGTGAGATCCTGTTAAGGATTGATAATACAACCGCCTTGAGTTACGTCAACAAGATGGGGGGAGTCCGTTATCCCAAGCTGGCCTCCTTGGCTCAGGAGATCTGGCAATGGTGCGAAAAGAGAGATTTGTGGCTTTTTGCATCCTATATAAAGTCTGCAGAAAACGTCGAAGCTGACTTTGAATCGAGCTCCCCTAGCGAATGCGGTGTGACTGAACTGTGATCGAATTCAGTCACACTTCGGTCACACTTCGGTCACAGTTTAGTCACAGATCGGTCAATTCTCATTTTCCGGGTTCAAATGATAACTATAGTAGACTAAATACGTTATACTTTATGTAATATGACATATTCTTCATGAAAATGTGATGATTCGGATTTAAATATATTAACAAAAGTTTATTTTTAATGTTATATCTCGCAATGTCAAAGAATTACCAACATCTACAATTACATATGATGTATTTATAGTCGACGTCTCGAGAGTTTCGAGACTTGACAAGAGTGACAAGAGTTGCAGAAAACGTGGTTGGATACAATTGCTAGAAACCAACTATAAATTCAATGAGTGAAAAAACTTTAGTTTGGATTTCAAACCTTAAGAAAAATATTCGTTAGCTCCTTCAATTGTTTGCTAGAACTTTACAAGCTTCAAAAATCAGACAATTATCAAAATCTCAACTATATATTTTTGCGCTCCCAAAAATATAAGTTAGTAATTGATTATATAATACAATTTATTGCGATTCTAAAATACAGTTTTCCTCATTTTTTTCAGTTGCTTCAACAATTCAACGTATCGCAAATTTTGATATAAAAAT